>CM029597.1:96303961-96391322 GCA_017311375.1 Mytilus coruscus | reverse complement strand
GGTACATTTTTCAATATAGAACAAGACAGTACAAATATCAAATTATTATTTTAGTATTGTACTTGAAGTCATTGTTATTTCTAATAACAATAACATATTAATAAGATCAAGTACATAAAATGTAAAATGTCATGAATATATCTAAAACAAACATAATGTTCTATTTTTCAAAGGCTCAAATCTGCATTTTCCTTAATAGATATAATACTTTGAGTAGCCACCATAGACAAAAAGGAGCGAATGTGAGTATACAGCAACGTTACCGCAACCTGGCGTCCAAAAACCCTTTGAAGTCATCTTCAACACTAAAAAGTGTCTCAACCATATGCCAATTAATCCATAACTTGAATTTCTCTATGAGCGTTTCCATCAACATTTATTTTATTGTTGGGTTGCATTATTGTAGTATACACTACATCCCTTATTATATATTAGAACAAATATTTGATGATTTCATAGATATTATATGATTCATAAAAGATATTCGAAAAGTGGCACCATTGACTTTGTATATGTTACAATGTTTTTGTTTTTATTAAGTAAGTAAAGAGAAAATCTACCTATGTTTTTCTTTTTATTCTCATGTGTTAATTTCAAAACATGTAAACGACTTCGTCAATATACGTCTAAGTCAGTTTAGAAGACATTTTGTGTATACATGATATATCACGTAATAAATAAAATAGAACTTTCAAATATGCTTTTTGTCACTGGTACATATTTGTCTACACAGAACAAGACAGTAGAATACAACATGATATACATATACCTTTTGAGAAATTCTATGGAGTATTAACATTAACATACGTAATTTAACTTTAGAGACAAGTGTATATTAAATTGATAGCTAATGTTAATTACAAAGTTGCTTTGAATATTTACATTGAAATGAAATAAAAGTATAGTCCAATTGCTTTGTATAATAACATGTGATATCCACTTTCTCTATTTGTTTGTGTTATTTTGATTTCTGTTCTTGGATGTTGTTTGTTTTTGTTTTTTTTGTTTTGTTTTTTGTTCCTTCAATGTTTTTTTTTTTTTTTTTTGGCAAAATATGCATATACAATTCCATGTTCAAAACAGACAAAAACTCTATATAATTCATATACCAGTATTATTGTATTGTAAGTAGATTTCCAATATACGTAAATACGTTATAAACATTATAAATAAACAGATTTGCCTTTTGTTCATTTGTATTTTGAATCTATCAACAATATGTGTAAAACATGCGTATAAATAAAATGAACTGAAACACCAGTAACTTAGAGTACATCAGTCGATGATGATGATGATGATGATGATGGATGGTTGTTAAATGTCCAGCAGCAAATTGAATGCATATTTAGGACGAGAACATGGTCATGTAATATAAATATTAACCCTGCTTTGTACTTGACACGTTGAGTCGTTTCTTTTACGTGTTAGTTCACAATGTAACAGTCTGCATGAAGACATGCCACCCTACCAGACACATTATTCTGACTCTGAGCCAAGAAGTATTTACTCTTACTCCTTGATGCTGCGTGCTGAACAAATACCAATTTTAAAGTCTTCTGGTTTAACCAGGCCTCATTCGGTATACTAGTATACAAGTTCGGGTAAATGACAAAACCTCACGGACGTTATGATCTCAGAAAAGAGCGAGACCAGATGTAAGCAGCTCAAGGTCATCGTACGGATTTCAGCAATGAGCAAATATCAAACCATTTGGTTAGATGTTCAATTTCTGATTATTATAAAATGCGAAGCAATTTAAATGAGAAACCTAAGCAATCATATTTATACTATAATAATTCTGAACAAAAATAAAGCAAACAGTATCAACACCAACCACTGAATTACAGGCTCCTTATTTGGGACAAGCGCATGGAACATGGTGAAGTTAAACATGTGTGTGATTCACCTTTTACAGTGGTGCATCAGCGAAAAATGAGATGACACTGTAAAAACTAGTTGGGAAAGGATTGACTAGACAAATCGGATCGAAGTTCACAAAATCCCAAGTAACAAAAGACAAAAGATCTACGAGTTTCCACAGCTATTGAAAGCTAGTGCCTAAATGTAAATATGACCTGTCAGTTCCCTATTTTTATTGTTCATGTGGTTTGTAATTGGCCCATTGTGTATTGGTCTTCTGTTTTACTACCAAATAGTCAGCCCAGTTAACACTTTGTCCTCGAAGCTATAGTAGAGTATTTTCGATGAAAGTTCCGAAAGAATACTAGTTGGGCGTCCAATGGTAAAAATGTCTGACCCAGACGTCACTGAGTACATAGTTTCGCCTATAATAATTGGTGTCCCATTATCGCCGACTATCACAATCATTCAGGTTGTTATGTTAAGGAAAATAATACTCGTTTCCACAAGCGATCAGGTACAATTCAGCAACAAGATATTTGCACTTCAACGACTCCGAAATGGTTATTATTATTAACATAAATTCTTCAAACTCCTAAGGAAATCCTGAAAAGATATCATTTCCTGATCAATTAATACAAGACTCCGTATGCAGATAGTGCGCTATGTTGGTACACAAAATGTAATGTAACCTGAGGAAAAATATTGTTTTAAAGTTCGGTTTTCAAATGAACTTTTTTTAATTTTAGGTAGTTGTTAAAATGATAGTTTTCGAGTGCGTACAATATGTCTGGATAAACATGATACTGTTTATATATTTACATAATTAACTTATTTTAAAATTCATCTTTCTTTCAAGTGAAAATAAAACAAAAGGTAAAAATATAACACTTAATTTCAGGTTTACTGTAACAGAAACACAAATAATATGGGGTATCCATCCATGACACAAAATCAGATCCATGTCAGAGCTTGATATAATTGTGCATACAACTTTGGTTCGTTGAAAGTTTACTGAAAACGTACTGAATCGAAATATGTTACACTTATCTTTTTATTTTGTGAAATATTTCTGAATTAATTCTATCAAAAAGATGTTTAGAAAACACATAAATTGCCAAAAACGTTCATAAATTGTCTTGAATTGATCAAAATTCTAATAACAAATGCATAGATGTTTCCTAAAAATGATATGTTGCTGATACATGAATGCACGTTTTGATGATGTAAGACAACAATAGGAACACCGACTTTAATCAAAATTTCTACCTCAATAGTTATACATGTACATTGTTTTCGTTCATTTTTGTACATAAATAAGGCCGTTAGTTTTCTCGTTTGAATTGTTTTACATTGTCATTTCAGGGGCCTTTTATAGCTGACTATGCGGTATGGGCTTTGCTCATTGTTGAAGGCCGTACAGTGACCTATAGTTTTTAATTTCTGTGTCATTTTGGTCTCTTGTGGACAGTTGTCTCATTGGCAATCATACCACATCTTCTTTTTATATGTAGTCAATGTATCATATGATCACATACAAACAGTCAGTTTCAAAACATCGTGTTTAAGACTTTTGAGTTATACATGCCGCAGTGAAAAGAGATAACAGTGATGTTGTGACATTATTTACTCGCAAAGTAGCATTAACCATATCCGGATACTTCAGAATTGAAACGAACTTCAAATTTTATAATCTTGATGATTTTCTGAAATAGATTCGATCAAAACCTTTGATTTGTCCACCGTAGTAGTCAATAAAACCTTTAAAACACGATGTCTCCCAAAAAATAAAGAGTAAATCATCAACACAAAAAGACGTATGATCGAAAAGTAGTTTTTTTTAACAGGTTCACAACTTATTAAGATAAACACAGTCATCGTCTTAAAGCGACATGAACCAATACCAGTGTGATTACCACACCAAACGAACGGACGTAAAGAAGAAAAACGTCCCAGTTAGCATGTTAGATCAGCTTCTTTTCCAAAATCCTTTTCCCGATTATAAAACATTGACACTTTTAATGTCACAGCGTCGTTATCTTTAATCTTAATGTTCGGGATATATAGCAAAAAGAAATTTTAAGCCTTTATTTTATATCTTTATGCATTTCTTTTATACTTTTCGAACACTGGAAGGTTTGCAATTCATCTGGTTCATTTTCATCATGGTCGATAAACATATACCAGCGTTATATTACAATTATAACGCCATTATACCACTCAAATAACAGTTTAGGGACATTTGCATGGATTCTGACTATTGGTTTGATTAACAAAAGAAATTGGCCTCGAAGAAACTCTTTTTCACTTATGAATGTAATGTTCAAATTATATCTCGACACTAGGTACGTGAACAAATTCATTGACATCGGCTGTAACAGTTGCTAAATTTGATTAAAATATCCCCACAAACATGACAAAGAAATACTAGTGTTTATCTTACTTCCTATACATTTTAAGAAATATGATTTGCTAAAAGCGACGGCGTTGAGGCCGTGTATATTTCATATGGGGATAGTGGGCGTTGTTTATTTTGATACACTGTTAGTAGTGTTGTTACGTCCCTTTATAAAAACAACACGGCGTTGAAGAAAAACCTGAAAGATTTCGCCTAGACAACAAATGAAAAAACTGATGATGAAGATTTATTGAAATAAATGCAGAAAACACATCAAAAGCTTATAGGTTGTTATTGTTGGCATTTATTTGTTGTATAGACCAACGGAAGAAGGTTCTTTATATTGAAGACTTGATCACTTTGATAGGACACTAGTCTAAATGCAAGATGTTAAGATAGTCGGTAAGATACATTCGTCACACAGTGTGCTAGTGACCTAATACGATGTATATGGAGTCAGTAAGTTCACCACATATGGAATTTACTGACACCATATATATCGTATTGGGTCACTAGTACCTATTAACTAATATAATTAATATATGCAGTGTCTAATATATTGCTGTCAATATAATGGAATGTAATGCGACTGTCATACAAGTGAGTGTAAGGAAATGCCTGTACCAACTCAGGTATAGGACAGTTGTTTTCCAGTCGTAAAATGTGTTTGAGCTTTTCATTTTGTCATTTTATAAAGGACTTTCCGTTTTGAATTTCCCTTGGAGTTCGGTATTTTGTTATTTTACTTTTTATATATATCTTACAGTTCGGTATTTTTGTTAAAATGTTTTTACAGGAGGATAATGTCTGTGCAGTTGTAAACATCAGATATCTGACCATGAAGACACTTAATTCCATTTTCCCCTGATAAGACAAAATGTTTTCGCGTCTTATATAGACGAAATAATTTTACATCTTCTTCGGAATACACATACCAACGCAATAAAATTGAAACATGTGGTAAAGAACCATGTCAAAGTATGTAGTCCGGAGTTGAGTACCCCAGAATATCTTCCCAAAGTATTATTTTAAGAAGGTTGTGTACTTTATTTATGTTATAATTGAAAACTTTAGGTTTGTAAACTTGTCGACAGCTTTTAACGTCACGGTTTAATTTTCGGCTAGTATATATGAATTATACAGTGGCAAGTGATCCATAACTTACCATCGAACAAGTATTTAATGCAGGATGGAATAACTGTTACTGACAAGAAAATGCATTGGTATTACCTTGATAGTTACAAAAAAAAAAAACATTGGAATCATTTCATTGTTATCATTCAAATTTTGAAATTTATATAAAAACAAAACAGAAAGATTTACTTATTCTGATATTAGAAATATCTTCTATGTACCTTTCGATAAAAAAAATCGCCACGTATGTATGTACGTATACGTCCGTAACGTTCAATTTATTGGCTTTGGGCGTTCTTGATGAAGGTAAATCAGGAAAAGCGCATCGGGCGATTACAATGTATTTAGTGTTATTTTCATTTTCTAGCAAGATACCGCTGCTGAAGGACGACTAGTCCGTAAGAGTATCAACAGCTCAGTAGTTGGTGCTTCGATACAGACATGATTTATTACAAACTTGCTTTTATTTTTATCTTTATAAATTTAAAGATTATCAAGAAACTAAGGTTCCAACTCCTAAAGCAAAGTACTGATACATGTTTGGCTTTCTAATCCAACTCCTAAAGCAAAGTACTGATACATGTTTGGCATTCTAATCCAACTCCTAAAGCAAAGTACTGATACATGTTTGGCTTTCTAATCCAACTCCTAAAGCAAAGTACTGATACATGTTTGGCTTTCTAATCCAACTCCTAAAGCAAAGTACTGATACATGTTTGGCTTTCTAATCCAACTCCCTAAAGCAAAGTACTGATACATGTTTGGCTTTCTAATCCAACTCCTAAAGCAAAGTACTGATACATGTTTGGCTTTCTAATCCAACTCCCTAAAGCAAAGTACTGATACATGTTTGGCTTTCTAATTTTTCACATGATTCTTTCCTGATAAAAGTAAATCCGGAAAAGTGTAAATTCATCTTCATGCATTTTGTTGATGCCACTGCCGATGGACTTTTATTCCTGGAGGGTATAATCAGCTCAGTAGTCAGTGCTTCGGTAGGAAATTAATTTAAATTTTTAAAATTCAGGTGATAATTCAAGTGTGTTTAAAAAAATATTAACAAAAAAACCGAATTCAAAGTTAAATTTTAGAAAGAGGAAGTCAATAAAACCTGACAAAATCATACGATCGACTATTTCAACCAATGGAACGAATGGAAACGAATACCAATAAGTCCAACGTACACAGTTTGTAAATGATCAATCACATTAACTGTTCTTGTTTTACTGGTATTCCACAATTGTGTTTTATTCTCGATTGTGATATTTTGACGAGGTGTAGATGCGTATATCAAGCGTGGCAACATTATTTGACTCTGTACATGTATATAAATCAGAAAAACTGGCCAGAAATAAGATGTAAACAATATCTATAATGTAATAACATTTAAATATTAGATATTATGAAATACCATCACATCATTATCTTTGTACATGTATTATGCACACAGTACTGAGAACATTAAACAGACAATCAAAGCATTAGGCAACAAGACAAGCACACCTTTACTTCATATTTCCCTAAATTACCGAAATAAAAGTGCATCATGTCATGTACATTTAAAATTAAGAATTATGTTGTGACAGATGAAGAGTGTAGACAGTAATGTGTCAATAAGATGTCATACAGAGAATCAAATTCAGGTATAAATTAAGTGTTCAGCCAGTTATTTACATTTTGTGTCTGTCCTTCTGTCCTTCATCAGGTTGAAGTTTGGTTCAATGTAGTTAAAAATGAAGATGTGGTCACATCAACTTGAAACTTTGTACAAAGGAACATTTGGAATATTTGCCTTATTAGATTTTGACCAAGATTTAACAGTTCACTGAACCTGGAAAGTGCAAGCGGAGAATGTTGTCTAATGGACATATTTTATTAATGTATTCCTCTGAATATATGCATAATGATCAGAGCCATTATTTGGCTCTAAAATAACAATAACGGTAAATTGACCTGTTTGATATAATCTGGGCACTTTAGTGTACAAAGGCTACTTGTGATGTCACTATGATGGCATGGATATGTGAAATCTGGCAGACTAATGTCATTATATGAACATCTGAAGGATGTGTCAGGTTGCTTTCCCATGATAGCTCTTTTTTGTTCATATTGCTTGGAATCTGCAAAGAGAACACCACAATGAATTGTGACACAAATACTACTTTCATCACATTTTCTCTTAGGAATGACTAAACAAAATGACTTGATATCTAGTCAGTAGCTTGACAGTTTTAATACGTGATTTCTTTTTAAAATGTATACACCTACTACCTTCTCCAATACTTAAATTACGAGTGGGAGTATGCTTAGTAAGACAATGTGTGCATTCTCGTTCATATAGTTTAAAGTTGTTGTTTGTGTATGTTTTATACAATGATACGTGATTGCAAAAAAAAACAAAGAATTAATCCTTTAAAATATATTACAGCAAGAAGAGATTGATCAATTGAGTAAGCTACACGAGGAGGTTCAGAAGAAGAATGACTAATGTGAATCACTGAAACAGCATCTGACAAAGGCCATGTATCAAGGCAACAGTTTTGCTTTGATGCCCAGTATAAGTGCTGACAATGAGGTGGATTCACCATTCCGTACACCAAAACCAAAAGCTAAGATAACTATAACCATGAGGTGGCATCACCATTCCTTACACCTAAACCCAAAGCTAAAGTAAATATTACCATGAGGAGGCATCACTATTCCTGACACCTAAACCAAAAGCTAAGGTAAATATAACCATGAGGTGGCATCACCATGCCTTACACCTAAACCCATAGCTAAGGTAAATATAACTATGGGGTGGCATCACCATTCCTTAGACCTATTCCTAAAGCTAAGGTAAATATAACCATTATGTGGCATCACTATTCCTTACACCTAAACCAATAGCTAAGGTCAATATAACCATGAGGTTGCATCACCATTCCTTACACCTAAACCAAAGCTAAGGAAAATAAACCATGAGGTGGCATCACCATTCCTTACACCTAAACCGAAAGCTAAGGTAAATATAACCATGAGGTGGCATCACCATTCCTTACACCTAAACCAAAGCTAAGGTAAATATAACCATGAGGTGGCATCACCATTCCTTACACCTAAACCAAAGCTAAGATAAATATAACTATGAAGTGGGATCACCATTCCTTACACCTAAACAAAAGCTCATGTGAATATACCCTCAATTGGGCATGCCCTTTCCTTACACTTAAACCAAAAGCTAAGGAAAATATAACCATGAGGTGTTATCACCATTCTTTTCGCCTACAGCAAAAGCTAAGGTAGATATAATTATGAGGTGGCATCACCATTCTTTAAACTTCAATCCAAAGCTAAGATAAATATAACCTTCAGGTGGCATCACCATTCCTGACACCGAAATTAAAAGCTAAGGTTAATATAAAGATGAGCTGGTATCACCATTTTTACACCTTAACCTACTATAAATATATAACTATCAGGTAGCACCATTCCTTAGTCATTACCCCTACAACAAAAGCAGGAAAACTGGATTTCCTAGTCAATTAAGATTGGAATCAAATGCTGGGATCGAACTTACAACTTCAGTGTTGACAGGCTAGTGATACAGTAGATGAACTACTTAGACCACCCAGACACCAGGCCCTACACAACTTCGGTGTTTACAGGCTAGTGATACAGTAGATGAACTATTTAGACCACCCAGACACCAGGTCCTACACTGTGGTATAAATACAAACACTGATATGCTGAGTATAAATTTGAACTAGCTTATTTACAAGGATGCATCACCATTCCTTAAGGTAAATATAATCATGAGGTGGCATCACCATTCCTTACACCTAAACCCACAGCTAAGGTAAATATAACCATAAGGTGGCATCACCATTCCTCATACCGAAATCCAAAGCTAAGGTAAATATAATCATGAGGTTGCATCCAGGCATGGGGTTATGCTAATTTGTAATTCTAATGCCATGTAATGCATTACATTTTCCCAAGTAATGCATGCACATAATGTGTAATGCCTCAATTATGGCATTACATAGCACTATTTTCATAAGTACAATGTATATTGATTAATACTAAGTCCTATTGATTGTTACAAATATCAGGGATAATAAGTACCTTCTGTTTTTTTTTTTAAATAGGAAAATTAAAACAAATCAATGTTTAGTTAAATGATTAACAAAAGTGTAACTTTGAACTGTTGTCAAACTTATTATTTTCTTCATCTAACCTTAATACTTATACTTTGTTCTAATAATTAAAACAGATCTATTTTATAAACATACACAAATAATTTCACGAAGAAAACATATGATGAAAACAATTGTTATTATTTTTACTGATATAGTTTTTATATGCAATCATGTTCCAGTGTTCTAACCAGGCTGGTTTAGCGCTGCGGTATTCAGCGCTATCGCATGTCAGCACAGTGGTATTGCGACAGACCGCAGCGGTATCCAATCACAACACAGCGCTATTAATTAACAATTTTCAATTTTCAATTAAGATTGGAATCAAATGCTGGGTTTGAACTTACAACTTCAGTGTTTACAGGCTAGTGATACAGTAGATGAACTACTTAGACCATCCCGACACCAGGCCCTACACAACTTCGGTGTTTACAGGCTAGTGGTACAGTAGATGAACTACTTAGACCATCCCGACACCAGGCCCTACACAACTTCGGTGTTTACAGGCTAGTGGTACAGTAGATGAACTACTTAGACCATCCCGACACCAGGCCCTACACAACTTCGGTGTTTACAGGCTAGTGGTACAGTAGATGAACTACTTAGACCACTCAGACACCAGGCCCTACACAACTTCGGTGTTTACAGGCTAGTGATACGGTAGATGAACTACTTAGACCATCCCGACACCAGGCCCTACACATCCTCAGTGTTTACAGGCTAGTGCTACAGTAGATGAACTACTTAGACCATCCCGACACCAGGCCCTACACAACTTCGGTGTTTACAGGCTAGTGGTACAGTAGATGAACTACTTAGACCATCCCGACACCAGGCCCTACACATCTTCGGTGTTTACAGGCTAGTGGTACAGTAGATGAACTACTTAGACCATCCCGACACCAGGCCCTACACAACTTCGGTGTTTACAGGCTAGTGGTACAGTAGATGAACTACTTAGACCATCCCGACACCAGGCCCTACACAACTTCGGTGTTTACAGGCTAGTGATACAGTAGATGAACTACTTAGACCATCCCGACACCAGGCCCTACACATCTTCAGTGTTTACAGGCTAGTGCTACAGTAGATGAACTACTTAGACCATCCCGACACCAGGCCCTACACAACTTCGGTGTTTACAGGCTAGTGATACAGTAGATGAACTACTTAGACCATCCCGACACCAGGCCCTACACAACTTCGGTGTTTACAGGCTAGTGGTACAGTAGATGAACTACTTAGACCATCCCGACACCAGCCCCTACACAACTTCAGTGTTTACAGGCTAGTGGTACAGTAGATGAACTACTTAGACCATCCCGACACCAGGCCCTACACAACTTCGGTGTTTACAGGCTAGTGGTACAGTAGATGAACTACTTAGACCATCCCGACACCAGGCCCTACACAACTTCAGTGTTTACAGGCTAGTGCTACAGTAGATGAACTACTTAGACCATCCCGACACCAGGCCCTACACAACTTCGGTGTTTACAGGCTAGTGATACAGTAGATGAACTACTTAGACCATCCCGACACCAGGCCCTACACATCCTCAGTGTTTACAGGCTAGTGATACAGTAGATGAACTACTTAGACCACCCAGACACCAGGCCCTACACAGCCTCAGTGTTGACAGGCTAGTGATACAGTAGATGAACTACTTAGACCACTCAGACACCAGGCCCTACACAACTTCAGTGTTGACAGGCTAGTGATACAGTAGATGAACTACTTAGACCACCCAGACACCAGGCCCTACACATCCTCAGTGTTGACAGGCTAGTGATACGGTAGATGAACTACTTAGACCACCCAGACACCAGGCCCTACACAACTACAGTGTTGACAGGCTAGTGATACGGTAGATGAACTACTTAGACCATCCCGACACCAGGCCCTACACAACTTCGGTGTTTACAGGCTAGTGGTACAGTAGATGAACTACTTAGACCACCCAGACACCAGGCCCTACACATCCTCAGTGTTGACAGGCTAGTGATACAGTAGATGAACTACTTAGACCACTCAGACACCAGGCCCTACACATCCTCAGTGTTGACAGGCTAGTGATACGGTAGATGAACTACTTAGACCATCCCGACACCAGGCCCTACACATCCTCAGTGTTGACAGGCTAGTGATACAGTAGATGAACTACTTAGACCACCCAGACACCAGGCCCTACACAACCTCAGTGTTGACAGGCTAGTGATACAGTAGATGAACTACTTAGACCACTCAGACACCAGGCCCTACACAACTACAGTGTTGACAGGCTAGTGGTACAGTAGATGAACTACTTAGACCATCCCGACACCAAGTTTAAATTTGAACTAGCTTATTAACAAGGTGACAGTTCTACTGGAAGACACATCATCTTGCCTGATCTCCCAAGCTGACTGGTCTTGCTCTAAGTCTTCAATCTTATTCATGGGGATACCAGTTTTCAAGGATTTTGTTGGTATAGCAAAATTACGAATCAAATATTCATGAAAATTCTATTTTTCCTCAATCCTTGAAATTTGGTCTGCACAAATAGAAGCGAGTTCAAATTGTACACATTTATGATTAAATCTAAAATAAAATTGGGCTGCTATAAATGACAATTAATATTATTGACTTTACAGGCCAAGAGGAAAACCGTGGAAAAAGATGAGTCGTTTATGAGTGAAGGGAATACTTTGCTGCTATTAGTGATGAGGAGGATGGCGTGGAAGAGGAGGAGGAGGATGTTAACAGTGATTAGGAATGGTGAAGGACACCAAAATATAAACGAAAAGTAAGTTTAAAAACATGGGGGATGTCTTAGTGTTTGTGTTAGTCCAAGACCGCAGGAAGATCAATTGATTGGTTTTGATTGCTAAAATTTGAGTGGGGAGGGGAAGATAGAAGATGTGGGAGAGGAGTTAGTTTTATATGGGTGGAGATTGCATAAAATGCAATCAAAATCCTTATTTCACTGGCTTGATAGCTCAATATCTTCCAGGCATAATCTATACCTTTGAGGGCTTAAACTATATAGTGAAATGAGTCTAACATTTATTAGATCCTATCTAGCCTATGTTAAGCAATTTGATAAAAGTATTTGTACTGAGATATTCAAGTTACAAACGCAAATAATGTGTAAACATACATGTACTTGTCAAGAAAACTTTTGTTGAAAAATAACATTAGCTGTGCATGATGTGTGAATCTATTTGTTTAAAAAGTTCAAGTTCAATTACAATTATGAACAAAGGAAGATATACAAAATTTGAATGTGTTACATTCAGTTTACCCAGTAATACAATTCAATGTTCCCATTGCTAAATGAAATCAATTTTACCCTTCAGTACTCGCAAGCATTTGATTGTTAGATGTAGGTAATTGAAAATTTAACGGAAATTTGCCACCCAGCTTGAATAGTCTATGTACATATATTGTCAGTCTAACAGTACCATAGGCGGATCCAGGGGGACCTGGGGGCCAGGCCCCCTTTGTGGGAAAAATTTGGTTGATTATATAGGGAATCACTGAAGCATGACTGGAGCAGGCCCCACTTAGGTCAGTCAGCGGGCCCCTTATGAAAAGTTCTGGATCCGCCACTGAGTACTTCGACAACATTAAAGGAGGGCAAAAGATACCTAAATATTTAATGTTTGACAGATCTGTTTGGAAACTAGGATTGTGTGTCTCCTTTCCAGTGAATAAGTATTTGTCACTATTTAATAATTCTAATGTAGGTAGAGACATTTTCTTTTGGAAAACAGCAAAATTGTGTAAAATTCTAACTCTGATTTTTTTCTTTTCAGCAAAGTTCAAAGATAGTTCAGGTAAGGTAATTGATTTTCTATATCTGTCTTCATGTATGGTTGTACAGGTTTAAGCTTGAGTAAAATGCTGACCTGCATATTCATAAATGAAATTAGTAAATACATTTTTAGAATTCGAGGTAAGAATTAAGAGATTAAGATTTAAATTATATACTGTGTACTATAAATTCAGAAATTATTGCGTGCATTTATTATTGCGATTCTGTCATTTTAGACTAAAATGAGATTTAAATTTTGCGATATTGAGAAAATCCTGGTTAATTCATATAAAAATTTCAAAATGCGAGTTTGAATTATTGCGATGTTAAACCTGTGGCATAATTCGCAATAATAAAAACATCACAATAATTTCTGAATTTACAGTATAATTAAAGACTTAGTCTAAAAATTTGAAAAGAAGGTGTAATTCACAAGTCAGATTATTTATAAAATTATTTCCAATCAAGGAAAATACAATTCTAACCCACAACCTCAACAACTAAAGGGACATAAGGTATATTTTACATGGAGTAATGATAAATAAGACCGTTATTCTGATTGACCTCTTAAATGTTTGCTAAACATGCAGAAGTGACTGGAAACCCCTTGCTGACTGGATAATAATCTTAACACGTCAGGGCCCCTGCATAACTTATGTACAGCATTCCAAAACGTATTGTGTTATAATAATCTATTTATATAAAATAGTTCCCTTAAAGAAAAACAAAATGTATACAATTTGACATACAGTGGATTCATTATTAATCGTGGGATACTAATGTTTGTTGTTTCAGGATTTATATGTTCAATAATGTACACATGTTCTATAGCCTTGTATGCAGAATTTGACAAAACAATGAAATCTTAATATCCATGAAACAATTTTCCTTCATCCAGGAAAATTGGTTTCTACCAAAAAAAAAAATGAATGCACTGTAAATCCTAATTTATAAATATTCAGACTTTTATTTTTTCTTGTAGCCAAAAAGATCCATCAAGAAATTCTATAACAAAATGTAACTGTAAAGGAAACTGCCTGAAGAAAATCTGTGGCTGTCGAAAACAAGGCATTGTGTGCTCTGACCATTGTAAATGTTCCAGTCAGTGTAGGAACATAGAACAGCCAGGATCAACAACCAATCCAGATGATGATAGTGTAAGTACAAGGGGGTAATATCATAACATAGAACAGCCATGATCAACAACAAATCAAGATGATGATAGTGCAAGTAGAAAGGGGTAATATCATAACACAGAACGGCCAGGATCAACAACCAATCCAGAAGATGATAGTGTAAGTACAAGGGGGTAATATCATAACATAGAACAGCCAGGATCAACAACCAATCCAGAAGATGATAGTGTAAGTACAAGGGATAATATCATAACATAGAACAGCCAGGATCAACAACCAATCCAGATGATGATAGTGTAAGTACAAGGGAGTAATACCATAACATAGAACAGCCTGGATCAACAACCGATCAAGATGATGATAATGTAAGTGCAAGGAGGTAATATCATAACATAGAACAGCCTGGATCAATAACCAATCCAGAAGATGATAGTGTAAGTATAAGGGGGGTAATATCATAACATAGAACAGCCAGGATCAACAACCAATCCAGATGATGATATGGTTTTAGTGAGGTTTAATATCAGAACATAAAACAGAAAGGATCAACAACTTGTGTAATAAAGTAGAAGTATGGATGCAAGGTTACTTACCACTCAGTGTACAATGCTCAAATAAAGATGAAAAGTATTTTTTCTATATTATATATGAGATTCAATTCTGAATGTTTCTAATGAAGTTTTCAAACAATTTTAATAGAAAATTGGCTTTGTACATAGAATGAAAATAAGGGAATGTGGTATGATTGCCTATAAGACAACGATCCATATGAACCAAAGAAAAAAAGAACAATTACAGGACAATCTACAGCCTTCCGTATTAAGCAAGTATCTATACCATGTTGTAAGTGTTGAAAGGCACTGGGAATACAAAATATAAAACCATTCAAAACAGAAAACCGCAACCCTTACTATTATAAGAAAAACTTCTACCTACTACAAATGTTGTGACGTGTTTTCTTCTGTAGATTTCAACAACATTGAACAGTACCTACAACTTAAAGGAGAAAGAAAATATTTCGTCACAAAATAGCAGTGCGAATGAATTCATTGAGCCAATGATTCCCAAAAGGAAATCTCAAACAAGCAACAATAGTGAAATAAGCTCATCAACAGAGGAGCCAAAAGAAGAAGACTTCTCACTGGGAGTAACAGCTTTTTAAACCTCTATAGTTATAAGTTAGACAATGCTTCATGGATAATAGTTGCTGGTGATAGATGATGATAATCAGCATTTTCCAGTTAAATGTGGATTTGGATGCTGAACTGAATGACTGATACAGACAAGAACAGACATTTATGTTACCGCTAACAGTTTACAAAATTCAGAAGACTATTGAAGTCAATGAACAATATATTATTACCATATGACTGTCAGTCAGGCATAACAAAATGGACTAGAGACTATTAAAAATCTATAATCACTAAGGAAATTAATCTCATAAATGATGTTTATGTTTTTATGAGAAAAAAAGAATGGCTGGTTGACGAGTCTGATATATGAGAAGAAATCAGCTCTACTGAAAAGATAACACAAGTGCAATATTTAAAATTTTTATTCTTTTCAAAATTTTGAAAAAGCACATTTTGGAATTTGTTCAGCAAAAGTTTTTAAGTGACATGTCCCTATGGGCAATATATGCTATTGTCATCACATGGTGTCTGTATTCATTAATTTAAAAAAATTTCTCCTCTGAAACCACTTGACCAATGGCTAAAAATACAACATAAGTGTAAAATGCATAACTTATCTTATATCTTGAAAAATTTAATAAACGGTGAAAATACGATGTGATCAGAATTCATCAGAATATTAAGATCTACCTATTTCCCATTTGAAACAAAATGATCAGATGTGTTCTATGAAATAGGACAATTGAATGTAGGATTTTATACTTTATCCATTCTAGTTTAGGACTGCTCAAGTGAAATGTATGTTAAGAACCCATTGAAGACATTTTATATTCCTGCTGAGTTTCATTGTATCACTATTTTATTCCTCAATTGTGTGGACGTGACTTTTAAATAGCTTCAATGTTGTGATATACACTAGAAATACAGAGAAATTCATTCTTTACAAGATTCTAATACTTGATTTTATGTGATTTTAATGTGAATAAAGGAGATGTGGAGTGTATGGAAACATTAATGATTATTTCTAATTGACTAAGACCATGTGTTGGTCGTACAATTTAATTTGTTTTTGGTTTGTTGCTTGCTGTTTTGAGGGCAGTTGAATCCAGTGTTTATTTATTTGTGGAAGGAAATTTTTATATTTGGTACTAAATGTTTTTGTGGTTGTGTGTTGTTTATTTCATTTTATGTCACATTTGCTGTTGTATTATTTCAAATAATCTTATTGTTAAAAACATTTTAATATGTAGCTTTTCTTGAAAAATATGTAATATCTGACCAAATTCCATATATGCAATCCTCATAAGGAGAGTTTTTTCAAAATTTCATTGTTATCGATTAATTTTTATAAGGGTTATTCCTTTAAATATACATAGAACCCAGGAAAGGTACTTTAGAAATAGAGTAATCACCAACAGAAGCAGCTTGCATGCATTTTATGTATATCCTTCCACACCCTCCCTAAGTAGGAAATTCAAGTTGCTTTACCTGGGTCCATTGTTTTATGGAACAGCCTTAAAACATACATGGTACCCAGGAAGGCACTTTAAAATCATGGGAAGCACATTTCCACTATGCAAAAGCATTGATGACACCCATCTGTAGTTGAGATTTGGAAGTGCCTTCCGTGGGTCCCATGTATGTTTTATGGAACAGCGCTAATATATTATATTGTAATTAACTGTAAACCAACTTATTTTCATGGATACTTTATTTCGTGTTTAGTCCTTTGTAACACATTTCGCGGCGATTTAATTTGGCGAGTTTAAAATTTACTTGATGAAGATAAATAAATAAAAATCCAAGTTTTATATATTCGCGACGATTTATATTCACGTTATTTTTCTACTCGTGAAAGTCACAAAAATAAATTGCTCGCGAAAATTAGTTTGCTTACAGTAAATCTGTATCAGTGTATTATCCTTGGAAAATAATAAAAATAGTCAGGAATAAAACAAAATGATGGAAACCATATTATGAAATACATGTACTTTACAATTACTGATCTGTTTCAAACACCAAAACAAATAACATTATTTTATCTTTAAATGTTAACAATAACCAGAATGATCTAGATAAAAATCAGTTCTCAGATTGGTAGTAACCTAAATTAAAAAATGATAACATTGATGTACATATACGAAAATAAAGATTCTTTCCGCAAAGGTGTCAAAATTTACCTTAATTCTTGAGTATTTAATATGTTCAAACTTGAAATCAATCGAAGTAAAGATAACACTGTGAATATTTAATACTTTGGATTCTTTTATTTTCAAAGACACCAATTTTCGTAGATTTAGGAAAGCTTGTATATTTTCTTTATACTTGATTTAATGGATCAAAAGCATTCTGCATTGAAACTTTTAGGAAATTGGTATTTTTGACTAACATTTTAATTATGGTTCACCTATGTCTAAGAAATTTCATGACAAATAATGAATCCACAGTATATTTTGTGTGGTTCAGCTGCTGATAAGAATAGCTTTCTTCAGTTTATGTAAATGTATTCATTTAAGAATTGAATGCTTTTTTGTAAATTTATTGTGGTGTAAAGCATTGACCAAAGTACATTTTGGATGAAGCGCGGACGCTCTTCATTCTAAAAATGTGCGCTCGGTCAACGCTTTTACAACCCTATAAAATTACTAAAGAAGCATTCAATACTTATAATTACATTTTTTGCTAGGATCATGAAAACACGATTTCTATAAAGTTATTCTTTTATTTACCTGTGCACTTTGTTGTGAAAGCTCGTGCTATCCTACACAATATCACACACCTATACCCCCACCAAAAAAAATTATCTTCAATTTTGACCCCCATTTTAAGAAAAAAACCCTTTTACATCCAAAATAAAAATTTTACCAACATTTTTGTGTGATTTTAACTTTAAAATTAAGAAAAAAAAACACACTTTTCATTTATACCCCCATAAAAAAAAAAAACATTTTTTGTAAAGAGCACACCAAAACCTTAATCCTGGGTTTTTATAAAACTCATTTTTTCCCTAAGGGAGTAGTATAGTACTTGTACTTTTTATAAAAAAAACGTTATTAAAACATCAAAAAAAAACAACAAAAAAAATTTCAAAAAAAACAAAAATAAAAAAGGTCGGAGAACACACCGCAAAAAAATTCTGTTGGATTTTGGAGAAAAAAAAAATCAATTTTTACTTTTAAAAATGAAACAACCTACAGCTCCTAATTTATCAATGGATATACCATTATATCCAGAATTACCTATAGAAGATGGACAAAATTATAGACTACAAAAAATAACAGAAATAGAAAAAACATTAATAAATGAGAGAGATAAACGAAAATCACTATACAAAAAATATAAACGCGGAGTTAATGTTACTGATGGTGTTGATACAAGTTTAATTTCGACATCTGTTGTTTTAGCTGGTATAGGAATTGCTTTTCCTATCTTTCTTCCCATACAAATTGCAGCTGTTATATGTGGAAGTTTAGGAGGTCTAGTTAAATTAATTAGAAGAAAGTTGACAACAAAATCAAAAAACATTATGAAATTAAAACAATGGCAGAATGCAAGTTAAACAGCATAAAAATTTAATATCAAAATCTTTAACTGACGGACAGATAAGTGCAGATGAATTTAAACTTATTTTAGATGAATTAGAAAAATACAACAAAATGAAAGAAAATATACGAACAAAACAAACACAAACAGTAATGAATGATAATGAAAGAAAAAAACTAATTGAGGAAACAGAAAATAGAGTAAAAACGAATTAAAAAAAAATGGAAAATCTTTGATTTTCTTTAATAAAATCGTTATACGAATTTTAGTTGATAACGAAATCCACCAAACTATGAATCAATTTTTAATTAAATAAATGGATGAAGAAACAAAAGAAAATTAGTAAAAATGTAAAAATAATGTTAAATAAAAATTTAATTATTTTTATCTTAAGTTATTTTAACAGGTTCTTTTATTGTTTATTATCTAATATTTTAGATGAATAAAATGGCCGAAGGAGTTGCTAAGTTTGATAATCCTAAATTTAAAATGATGATTATGATAAAGAAAAGAAACTACTTTTCAAAATGATGAAGAATTTCAAAGTTCTATAGACAAGGAAATTGAAGTATCAAGAGATTTATCAGAAAATGACACTAAAATTCGCGAAAAGAAATTACCAAAAAATGATAAAAGATTTTATAACGAAAATAATGAATTATATTCAAACAAAAATTACAAAGATTTTTTACCAAAGAAGATTTTAATGGAAGAACAATGTTGTATGTAAAAGATGAATATGGTAGGAAATTGCATTAACATATTATCAAAAGGAGTATTTAAATTTTATAAATTTAGCACTATTCAAAGAGAATACGGTGTTAATTTTGTTAGAGATGTTTTAGGTGTAGATGATTATAAACTTCCTGAAAGAACAATAGAAGGTAGAGCAGAGTTTCAGAGAATGTTAAATGAATCAGCAATTCGTGAACTCAATAATATAGAAATTCCATTACAAGAAATATCTACACAACAAGAAGGAGAAGAATTATTAGAAACAGCAAGTAATACCGAAACATATGTGAAAGAAATAGAAACTTCTTTTGTAGAAGAAGGGACAACTTACAGAGAAATCAAAACACAAACAGATATTACAAAAAGAGAATTGGATGGTATAATGGAAGCAATGACAACAGTAAAGAAGAGATTGCAAATACAAACGCAAAACTGAGTAGAATAGATAATGATATAAAAGAGAAAGAATTAAATTAAAACAAGCAAAAGAAAATGATAATAAATTTCAAATAAATAAAATAAGTAGTATAATAAGAGATTTAGAATCTGAGAGAGGTGGAATGTTAGAAGTAATTAATATCAATAAAGAAAAACTGCGTAGTCAGGTAAATAGATTCAAAGAAACAATACACAAAGTATTAAAAGAAGACACAACATTAGGTGAAAGAATAAGAACATTATTCAGAGAACAAGGAATTACAATAGTTAGTATTTTAACTGCTTTTGGAATGATTATTGGTGTTATTGTTGAGGCATTTACTGGTGGAACTACTTTTCTCCTTCTCCTTCTCCTCCACCATCAAAAGGTGGTGTACAAGACTGGATAAAAAACAATTAAAAATCTTGGAAAACTATTATCTTTTCTTGCAGGAAAATTAGCAGCTGCATTACCAGGTATTATAGGTTCTATTGTATCTTGGTTATTGTCTGCAACAAAGACGTAGTAAATTGGTTTGCAAACAACTTATGGGCTTTGCTTGTTTTGGTTGTTGGTTTATTGTATGCTGCTGCTAGGAATATTTAAAAAATAAATTAATAAATTTTATAAATAATAAGTGCTGTAATACCTAATACAATACTTCCAAATATTATTGCTTTTTATTATCTTCGTGTTCGTCATATTCATTTTTTGTGTTGGTTCTATTTGAACTGGTTCTGATTTTTTTGGTTCTGATTTAGATTGTTGAATCGGTTTTGGTTTATTTGGTTGGAAATCGACAGGATCGAGACCGGTAAAATCAAATTTTTATTATTTAAATCATCATTTAAACCGAGTGTTTGATTTTCTGTTGCAATTACAATTTTGTTGTTATAACCAACAATACTTCCAATTTGTAATACCATATCACTGGGAGACATATATAAACCAAGTCCATAAGCATAATCAACTTTACTTCTTGCGTATTTTAAAACATTTTCATAATTCGATATCTGGGTGGGTAAATCGATAGGACTATTTATTACATCTTGTACATTTGCTAAGAATTGTTTTGTGCATCAAATCCTGTTCCTACTTTTAATATTTCTACCCTTGTTTGAGATTGTGCCCTAATAATGCCCATACAAACATTCTAATACTTTCATTGATACGTTCAATACCTGCTTTTGTAAAACCCTCTGATTTATCTAATATAAATGTTGTCCAAGCCATGCTTATATCTTTTGTATGACGAATTGTATCATGAATATTAAAGAAGGACCATCCCTGAATGATGATATCTGTATTCACCACTTGGTTTATAATATTCAGAAAAGTTCCTAATCCTTTAGATGATGTTTCTACTTTTGTCTCCAATCTGTATTTGGAGAAACATCAAATTCATTGCATAATTTTGATATGCAGCTTTGTCATATGGGTTTTGTAATAACAGAAAGAAGAATCTGTTGGTAAAGGTGATTTAAGTTCTTTTAAAATTCTGGCAATGCAATAATATAAATGAAATGTATAAAGTGATTTAGTAAGATTTGAAGTGTTTTGTATATGATCATTATAAGAAACACCACATCCTGTACTTGCACACCAGACTGCAAAGTTTAACTGACATTGCCACCAATCAAACGAAGAATGAATCCATGTATTCCATGGTTCGTTGGTGTGTAATGATGGGTTTTGATATTTTTGAAATAAATCGGGGAAAGCTGTTTTAAAGTTTTCTTTTGATTTACAAATATTATTTGATCGACAAAATTTATATCTTTTCAGAATATTTAATACCTGAATTATATGAAACATTAGGATTATATTTAAATTCTTTTGTTATCATTTTTATATTAAAAATGTTTCATACTATTTCAAATATTGATAATACAATAAACTTAGAACAATACATTGATAACAGAGATGGAAATAAACGTATTGGTTTAAAATCTATAAGATATAGTGTAGGTTGGTATAATGTTTATGATGGAGTTATAAGACCAACAGGAGAAAGACTTCATAGGATTAAAGATGGTTATTATAGTTTCCAACAAATAGCGGATGAATTTAAAAAAAGATATTGTATTATCCGTAAATGAAACAAATGGTATTGCGTCATTAAACACTCCTATTGAGTTAAGGATAAATGAAGATTTGAAAAATATGTTAGGATTTAATAATGAACGTAAATTCGAACCTAATGAATTACATTTTGGAAAAAAATTTGTAGATTTTGCTATCCATAAATCATTGTATATCCATTTGGAACAAGTTAGCACTTCTCATAATTATCTTGATGGTAAGCCAAGTACATTATTGGCTGTTATTCCAGTAGAGAATAAAGAGTTTGGTGAAGTTATAACAGCGAGATTTGAGCATCCGGAATATAAGTGTTTAGTAAATGATGTTATAACAGAATTGAAATTAGAAATTAGAGACAAAAATAATAACAAGATAATTAATCATTTACCAATTAATTGTGTTTTAGAAGTTATATAATTTATTTAATAAAATGAGCATACTTGGTGTCAAAAAAAAAACGTAGATACATCGGAAATAAAAAAGGAAATATTAAATATGAAGAGTGAGCTTCAAACAATGGATACTAAGGATAAAAATTTACATCGGAGTGTCGCTGCCCTAAGCATCAGAGTTTTAAATGTTGAAAATATAGTTGATAATATTAAAAATAAACCAGACAGAAAAATAATAAGTATATATGCTGGAATTGATGGTCCAATACATGGAAATCAAAAGTTTAATTTTGGTTATGGTGGTGGTTATTATTTAATGAACTTTCCAGGACAAATATTGGGTATTAGTTTAGTAAGTTTAAGAACAAGCACAGATATTATAACCATTAAGATGATGGTTAATGATAAGTCAACTAGTTACAAAATGAGTTTGGATAAGGTGTTACACACGGTTTTAATAACTTTTATACACCTTTTGAAGTTAAGGCTGGAGATTTCATAAGTTTTATTAGTATGACTAATAATCCTTTATGTATCAATACTCTAGTATCAGTGGTAATTGAATTATTTTTAACAAATTTAATCCTTAAAAATGTCAGCATACGGAAACAAATTAAATCCTTACAGAAAAATAAGAGAACCCCGTGGTGTGAAAGGTATTCGTCAAAGTGTATCAATAACAAATAATCCTTCAACTATTGATCAAAATCAACAGCTATTAGTGAGATTCCCAATCTAAGCAATAATGATGTTATTGTTCCTGGAACAACCAGATTGGCATTTGAAATAGAACTAACATCTACAGACGACAATGCAACTATATATCAAAACATAGGAAGAACAATAGTTAAAAAAACAACAATTCGTATAAGTGGAAATGAAATTATGTCAATTGATGATAGTGATATTTATCATTGTTATGTTGATTTATGGAAATCTACATCTGAACGTTTAAATATGGCATACCAAGGAATTGGTGAAACAAACATGTTAAAACACAGAGTTGGTGCGGATGATAAATCATCAGACATAGGTGATGAAGCAATTGCAACTGCATATGGTGCAAGATTTTGTATCCCACTTGATTTTGAACTATTAGAAACTCATATGCCTTTTATCAAGCAGGTCTTGGTGATAGACTTGAATATGAACTTACATTTAATAATTATAGCAATGTTATTAAATCAACAGATACATCTGCAAGTTATACAATCAAAAACATTTGTTTAGAATTTGATATGGTTTCCGATGCAGAATTAGCAAGACAGATAAGACAACAAGTTAATGGTAAGATGGTTATTTTGTACGATAGAATACTAAGACATAGAAAAATAACCAAAAACAAATCTGATACATTGTGGAATATCAATTTAAATGTTCCAGCTAGAAGTATGAAAGGAATTCTAATGTTGTTCGAAGATCCTGAAAGAACAAGCACTGAAACTTATTATAATCCTAATATAACAAAAGTAGAAATGACAATAGAAGGTGTCCCAAATCAGCTATACAGTCAAGGAATGAAAGCATATCAACAATGGGATGAAATAAATAAATTCTTTGCTTTAAATTCAAAAGAAATAAAACAACAGAAGAAGTTTTAAAGTTTAAATTTATCCTATACAACATTAGAAAAATATCTTACAACTAATTATGCATTATGGTTAGATTTACGTTCAACAGATGACAACTCATTACACGGTTCAGGTAGAAGAATTGAAAATGCTTCTGAAGGTATAACAATCCAAATAACTAAAACAGCAGGAGCAAATAAATCAATAAATGTTTATCTGTTTGTTATACAAGATGCACAAATTAATTTTGAAGATGGAAGATTTAAAGAAGTTAATTACTAGCGGTTCCCCTTAAAAATGAAACAAACGAGCGGAGCGAGATACACTCGATTCCCTTTATGAATTACCAAAATATCCCCATTGTGCTATTATATGTGGACAAACAGGATGTGGAAAAACAGAGTTTGTTCTTGATTTATTAGAAGGAGAATATAGTGGAGTTTTCAAATATATAGTCATACTTTGTCCAACCATCCAATGGAACAAAGCATACAAAAATCGTGAATGGATTGGTGATGTTAGAAAACCAAAACAAAAATCTAATAATTGTTAATCCTATTGTTGAAGTGAGAGAAGCGAACGGTTCCCTTTATGAAGAAGAGAAGCTACAAGAACTACTAAGAATGTTCTTTAAAAATATGCTGGTCATCCAACATTATATATCATTGATGACTGCAGTGCAACAAAAGAACTAACAAAGAAAAAGATATGCTGTCCGAGCTTGCATTTTCAGGAAGACATGCGGAACAATCAGTGTGGGTCATTTCACAGAGATACAACTCTGTTTTAAAAGATTTAAGAGAACAAACAAAATGGTTATGCATGTTCTACACAAAAGATAGAGATAGTTTTGATAATTGCCTAAGAGAAAATGATGTTATTCCTACTTTGGAAGAAAGACAAAGAATAAAGGAAGAACTTAAAAAAGAAACATCGTAAATTAATATTAAAGACAGATCAACCTACCGATTTTTGGTTACTTGATTGATTTTTTTAGCAATTCTCAAGTAATGCTTAAGTAATGCTTAAGTAATGCTTAAGTAATGCTTAAGTAATTCTTAAGTAATTTAACCAAAATAAGTAATTCTTAAGTAATTTAACCAAAATAAGCAAAATAATGCTTAAGTAATGCTTAAGTAATTTAACCAAAATAAGCAATAAAAAAAGCAATGCTGTTGGAAATACTAACAATTGCAACAAACACTGCAGTCTTATCATTGGTTGGATATGTTGTATTTAATTTTTAAAGTTAAAATAAATTATATCCGTTTTTGAAACGTATAAAATGAATGCTGAAGAATTATTAAGCGAGCAAATTATGGAAAACATAAATATTGATGATGAAGCGAGCGAAGTGAACGGTTCCCTTCAAGAAAAAAAACGCGAGAGATTATCATCTGTTGTTGCTGGTGGAAACAGTAAACAATATTTGGGTAAAGAATTACAACTGTCAGATATTGATAAAATGACAACAGAACAAATAAACAAACTATACTGTAAATATGAAGCAAGATTGGGAGCTAGTATGACCAAAACATTAGGAAACTCTTTTATAAATTTATATGTCATGGGTGTATCAAAGTTTTTCAAAGTTGTTAATCCACCAATTTTAATACAAGACTTAGAGGAAGATCCTTTTATCAATAATGCTTTAACTAATACATGTTGTGAACTGTACTATAGATATGGAATGTATCTTGCTCCTTTTACTGCAATATTAACAACAGCAAGACATATCGAACCACTCGCTTCGCTCGATTTCCGAAAAAAGATGAAAATAATGACATAAAAATGATGAATGAAAATCCTGAACAAAAAGAAAACAAAGAAGAAAAAAAGTATTTAAAAACCCAAACCAAAAGACCCAAAAGAGTAGCTGCTGGTAAGAAAGGTGCAGAAGTAAGAATAAGAAATGCAGAAATGAGAAAAAGAAGTGGAAAAATTAAAAAGAAAATTCAAAATCAAACAAATAACAAAAGATTCTGATATAGAAACAGATTATGAATCAAACGAACATATCCCTTCTGTTAAGAAACACTCCAGTTCCCTAGTTGATTACAAATTTGCACTTTTTTCTATAGGTATTGTTGGATTGGGATTGTTTTTTTACAACCAAAGTAAGAAACCAGAAAGAATGATTAAAGAAATAACAAAACCAGAAAAACAAAAGAAAGAAATTGATCCTTTTGAATTTAATTAAGAGCAAAGTGAGAATTTAAAAATTTAGTACATTAAAATGTCAACACAAAAAGACGGAAAACAAATAGCAAATATGTTATATCATGCTGGAGTGGAAACAATGTTAACAGTTGGATATGCAGAAATAGGTAAAAGGTATTAAGGAGGCCAGCACCAAAAGTAGATTTTAACATGAATGATATTTTATGTTATCCATTGATATATTACTTGCAATGGCAACAAAAGATATGTTGATTAAGCAAGGTATTATACCTGCTGATATCATGAAGTAATAAACTGATTGCTTACTTATTTTTATTTTATTTTGTTTTTAGGAATCGCTTGTCGCTCTAATAAAATGGCAAGTGCTTTAGCAATGATGCTTGGTGGGGCAATAACAAATGCTTTTGCATTTTCGGGAGTAATTATTTATTTTCACATATGGGTAGTAATGCAAATGAAGAGAAAATAAGACATGATAAAGCTATAGAAAAATTAGAAAAAGCACAAGCAGATTGGAATAAAAGAAGAATACAAAGATTAGATTTTATCAATGAACAATTACAAAAGGAACATCATGCGGTTCAGACTTTTGAAGATGTTGACCAAGCAATGAAACAATACTATTACATTACAAGTAAACAATTAACTCCATTATCACCCAAACCTAAACTAAGTGATTTTATACACCATCAGAAGATCAAAAAATAGAGAAATTGCATTTGTTGTTGGTGGAATGGTTTTAACAGGTTTTGTTGTTTGGAAGTTAAAATAAGCGAGCGAAGCGATGATACATTTAAATCTAAAAATATTATTCCTTTGATTAAAGTTTTAAAGAGGGTTATAAAGAAATAACAAAATAAATTAAATTTCAGGACATGGTTTTCAAAAACATATTCATAAATTTTGTCAGGTCTAATGAAAGCATCCCAACCAGGAGGAAACTTAGATAACTTTTACCTTTAAACTTTTCCATTACTTCCATTTGTTTTGATGTCAAAGGACATTCTCCATCATCTCTTAAACAACATATCTGATAATTTGATAATTTTATTTTTCCTAATATAACTCTAGCATAAGGATCATCTTTCTCGGTATAAGCTTCAATCATTTTAAAATAAAAATTTAAATTATATATTTTAATATCCATAAGGAAAACTTCTAATTAGATTTTCATTTTCATAACATACCATTCTTTTATCAAACATATAATCATAAGCTTTAACTTGTTTAACTGTTTTAAGTTGATGATCTTTTCCTATTTTATGTTGTCATATTTTACAGTTTCATATTTTCATTTTCATCAGTAACTATTTTTATTTTTTATCTAATGTAATCTTTTCTTCAACTTCAGCATTTAATCTAAAACCTTTACAACAGCTAACTAGTTTTTCTGTATCTAGTTTCATTGAATAATCTTTTGGACCAGCAGATATAAATTGTTTTATGTGATTAGCATTGTGTTTTGAAACAATTTCGTCTGTTAAATCACCTAATTTACTTCCCATCATATTTTCTACTTTTTACATGCTTCAGAACCATCATCATTGTAAATACAAGAATCTGTATCCATGTATAAAACTCTTTCTTGTAGAATATCTAATAATTCGTATAATTTTAATCTAGCATGTGCTGTTGTAAATAAAGCTATATAAACATTTACACTTGGATTAGGTTTAGAATATTCTTCTTTTCTTTATATTCAGTTAATACAATATTTTCATCTAATATCATGGTACTTATATCTTTATATTTTCATTAAATACTATTTTAGTGATATGTTCTAAAGTAAAACAATATTCTTTTGTGTAAAATTATCTCTCATACCAAAATGTCCCCATAAATTATTTAAACATATTTTAGCTATAAATCTTAATCCCGAATTGTGTTTAACTTTGTCAATATCTAGATTATAAGCAGCATTATCTATGATATATTGTATTTTGGTTTTACATTCTTTATCGTTCTCACAATCAGGTTTACAATATTTAGGATCACATTTACATCCTGAAGCTTCTTGTTTATATTTCATAAACGTATCTACATAAAGTTTAAATATATCTGTAGATGTTTTTCAAAATGTTCTAGTTCATATATTTTTGTAATTTATAACCTTTTTCTATTGCTTTATATATTTCTATTGTAGACCAAGTTCCTACTATAACTCTTTCCTCATTAGAATGTATACATTTTCATTTTAATATTTTACATTCTTTACATCTTTTTATTTCATGTATTTTATCATGTTTATTTAAAGTAGGATCATCTATGTGTTTACATTTAAAAGATATTTTATTCATACATGTTCTACATAATCCAAAAAGTAATTTATGTGTATTATCACTAGTTAATTGTTTATAAGGTAAAACAGGGTGATACAATCCTTTAGGTGGTAATATTTTACATTTCATTATTCCGAAATAATTATTTTTATATAATCATCTACAGAAATATCTGTATATGTAATAGGATGTCCTATAGGATATTTACAATATTTATTTACTGATGGATACAGAGAACAAAATCTACATATCTACCTTTTAAATCAGAAAGATTATTGTATAATTGAATAGTTTCTGTTCTTCCTCCATAAAATGCATCTCTTTTATCAATAGGTTTTAAATGTGGATCAACTTCAGGATATTTTGTTGATCAAACTCACATTCCCATATTGTATGAATTTTTACATTTGGTTTTAGATAATCTTCAATAGTTTTAAGTCTTTCTTTAGTTTGGTCATATAACTCTTTCATAGTTTTTTATTTCTATCTTTTTACATATTTCTTCAGGACTATAACATTTTGTACATCCATGCCAATAACATCCAAAAATTCATAAACATTACGCATTTTATTTTCTCTATCATAATAATAACCATCGACTTTATAACATTTATTATTAATGAATAATTTCTTTTCACCTCCTTTTTAGCATGTTGAATCATTATACCATATTCTAAAGAAATATACTCTAACCATTGTATTGATTTTTGTGAATGTACTTCTTTAATTGTCATCTTTTGTGAATTCCAATTGTTTCATTTGTTAACATTAATGTTTTAAATATTTTGTACAACATTGAGCAATTGTAATATATTGAAATGGATCAATACAATTATTGGTTATATTTAAAATAATTTTTATACAATGTACAACCTTTTGACAAAATTAAAACATCAAAAACAATAATAAAATATTTCTTTATAGAATTTAAATTTTTATCTTTTTGTTTCATACCATTTGTCAAATTCTTTTTATTTTTGGTAGTCATAGTATCAAAACCATAATATTTTTATCAGGATATTTACCTTTGTATTTTGGTTTTCTGTTGTATTAAAATAATGTGGAAAGTATCCTTTGTTACCTTCAAAACCAAATGTTTTTGGGAAAGCAGCTAATCCACACAATGTAAAATTTATTGAATCTATAAATCTTAAATTTATTCCTTTAATAAACATAGCTGTTAATTTTAGTCCAGAAGAAATTATGTTATGTTCAATTTTATTTTTACAATGTATCCTAAAATCGGTTGCATATCATAACCTTTTCCATAATGTGAAATAAAAGTGTAGTCTTTAAATTTGTCTCTTATGAAATATTTACAAAAGTTGTCTATTACAGAATTTCCTATAGGGGTTTCATATTTAATTTTTCTACATCACTAAAACAATCATCTATGTCTAATTTTAACAAGTTTAAATCATCAATATTGAAATCACATTTAAATACTTTTACATAGTTATTTTAAAACAGTAAATATTTTCTAAATCGTAAGCTATACAAAAATTCATTATATGTATTCCTGTTTCTTGATTTGCTTCAAAATCAAAATATATATATTTATTATTTTTACTTGTTTTGGTACTGATGGTTTCATATAACATAAGTGTTCTTCATTACTTTCCGTGTATTTTCGTAACATATTAAACATATTTTTCACCACATTTATGGTTTTACCTGTATATGTTTTATTACATTTTCACAAACAAGTTGTTTTCTAATAGTTGTTACTGTATTATCTTTACATGTATGTTGTTCAGTATAACCAATTAAACATAATTTACAAAATCTACGTTTTGCTAAAAATCCTGTTATGTTTGTTATTGTATCAAAATGTTCATCATGATAATATAAATATATTTGTTCGTTGTATTCTTCATTACCATTATATAAAATATGTTCTGTACTATTTGATGTAAAAATAATTATTCTCATATTAAGATAATTTTCAAAATTTTAAATCTTCCAAATCATTTCCTTCTTCTTTTATTTCTACTCCTGATTGTTTATGCAAATCTTCAGCTAATCTTTTTGTAATGGTCTACTTTCATTGATATGTTTTAATTGAGAATCTGTAAAATCTTTTAATAACTTATTTGAAGCTAAAGAAGTTACAATTGCCCTTGATAAACATATTGTATCATCATTTTTATTTTGATAATACTTCTTTTATTTATGACATCTAATATTTTTAAAGCTTTACCTTTTCCTCTTTTATTGGGTATAATAGTAACTTCAAAAATAACTTCTTCTAAATTTAATTCTTCAGCACTATTTAATAATCTTTCCATTTGATCCATGAATAACTTTTTAACTGTATTATATGTTCTTATAGGCCAGCTTTTATGTTTAGCAATTATGATTTCATGAATAGGTACTATTTTAATTCTTCCATTAGGGTAATCTTTTATGGAATAGTCTACCATGTGATCAAAAGCATTTGTAAATGTTTCTTGTTTTCATCCTTTAGACTAATTTTATAATTAAATACATAAATACTTGCTTTATGTTTATATTCTTTTGTCAAAACAAGTTTATATGAATCTCCTTGCTTGGATAAAATTTTATCCTTTTTTGCCTCCATTTTTTAAGAAACAATTTTAGTTATATTTAAAATGTCTAAAACAAATCTAACAAATAAATTAGCAGATGAACTACATCATAGAGTTGTAAAATCTTTTCCTAAAGACGTGTTTATGTTCATTCAATAGATCGAACATGGGCAGTTGATTTAATAGATATGCAACCATATTCAAAACAAAATAAACACTATAAATATTTATTAGCAGTTATAGATGTTTTTAGTAAATATGGTTGGTTAAGACCTTTGAAAAATAAAACAGGAGTAGCAGTGAGTGAAGCATTTAAAACATTATTTAAAGAAAGAAAACCAATATATATTTGGTCAGATAAAGGATCCGAATTTTATAATCGACAAGTAAAAGAATTGTTAAAAGATAATAACATAAAGTTATATTCAACTGAGAATGAAGAAAAATCCAGTGTAGTGGAACGATGGATAGGTACAATGAAACAACATATGTATAAATACTTTACTGCTAATGAAACTTTAAAATATTATGATATATTAGATAAATTAGTTAAAAATTATAATAATACAGTACATTCTTCAATTAAAATGACACCTGTTCAAGCAAGTAAATTAAAAATGAATTAACAGTGTATAAAAATTTATATCCAGAAAAGGAAGAAAATTAAAAACCTAAATTTGAAGTCGGAGATAGAGTAAGAATAACAAAAAAGGGTAAATTTGAAAAGGGTTATACTACTCGTTGGACTAAAGAAATATTTGTAATTGAAAAGTTTTAAATACAATTCCTTTTACTTATAAAATAATTGATTTAAAAGGTGAAGAAATAACAGGTTCTTTCTATGAACAAGAATTACAAATGACTAAGTTTTAAAAAAATGACGCTACGCATGATAGTTGTCTCATGAATATTTACTTCAGCCAAATATGCTGCTCGTGTACATTTACCTCGTATTAGACGACAAACAAAAACTGATGACAAAGACGATGCAAAGTGACTTTTTTACAAAAAAGTAAGACCTAGAAAAACAATAATAATCATATTAGGAAACTACCCCGGTTATGCATAACCGTTTCTAAATATAGCATTGAAAAAGTCAGCTCAGAATTGGATGAAATTTTACAAAAATGCTACCTAGGATTATGGGAACTCAAAAATAGCTTTTTTACTATCTTTACCATTTCTCGGGGTTCTAAAAAAAATTTTTTCTCCAAAATCCAACAGAATTTTTTTGCGGTGTGTTCTCCCGACCTTTTTATTTTTGTTTTTTTTGAAATTTTTTTGTTGTTTTTTTTTGATGTTTTAATAACGTTTTTTTATAAAAAGTACAAGTACTATACTACTCCCTTAGGGAAAAAATGAGTTTTATAAAAAAACCCAGGATTAAGGTTTTGGTGTGCTCTTTACAAAAAAATGTTTTTCTTTTTTTTTATGGGGGTATAAATGAAAAGTGTGTTTTTTTTTCTTAATTTTAAAGTTAAAAATCACACAAAATGTTGGTAAAATTTTTATTTTGGATGTAAAAGGGTTTTTTCTTAAAATGGGGGTCAAAATTGAAGATAATTTTTTTTTTTGGTGGGGGTATAGGTGTGTGATATTGTGTTATCCTGAATGTTACATTTCATTTTGAAATGAAGGTTAATTTCAGAATGACGTGAGATTGTTGTTAGCCAATTAAAATAACGTATTATAATGAAACATACAGGTAATGTAATTATTATTCATTGGATACCAATTTTCGTGGATATTGTGGGTATTTGTAAACCACAAAATTAATTTAAATGTCCAATGAAGTGCTCACTTTTGTTAGGCTTGAATGTATACTTTGGCAAAACCACGAAATTAGGTAGAAACGAAAGGCAATATTCCTAAATCCACGAAAACTGGAATCCAGGAAAATTAATGAATCCACATTAAATGAAACAGGACATTGTCTTGTTGTGTATGTAGATTTCAATTGCACTTTCACTGTTGATAAACATGTCTGTTTGGATGAGTATTGACCTTTCCTGATACTTATGTTTTGGCCAACAAAAAAAATCCAGAAGAATGACATGTTTTCTCCCAAATCTAATCTAGATTTTAATACACAACAAATCTGGCAATTTGGAAAGGCATGATTGAACTTTAGTAATTCTCATTTTCTGATTACTTTTTAACTGGATTTTTGTCAATCTTATTAACCAGTTGACTGAATAAGCCACAAGAAATAGAATTTCACACAACAGTCTATTTCTTTAATGTTTTTGTTGCAAGACAACAAAATGTTTTAGGGTCAGAAGGTAACAAATAGACATATTATTTCACTTTATCTTATTTTCACTCCCATGTTAATCAGCAAGGCAATATTTAGTTTTAGGATCAGAAATCAAGCACAGGGTTAATCATAAGGCAACAAATAGACCTATTATTTCACTTTATCACTCCTATGTTTAAAATATCTTTACTAATAATGTTTGAACCGGTTTCATCACTAGGTCACTAAAAGTCTTACTTTTAATATTAGCTTTTGTATAATGTTATCTTTTGTCTTTCTCAAACTTTTGTCCTGATTTTGTTACCATTTTGCTATCAGTGACTTTGATGCAAGACAGATATTAGATTGATGGTAGGGAATGTTTACCCTGTCAATACCACTCGTCTCACTTACGACTGAAATTCTTGCTGTTTGATCTATTTCTTTCCAATGCCTGTATATATGATCTGATGGATAAAAACCACAATCATATATGTTAGAGTTAGTGAGGTAGTTCTTGCTGATTTTCAAACTTTAAATTTACTTTGATTACTTAACGCAAATTCTTGTCTTTTTTATTCCTTCATTTTCATTCCATAAATAAACATTCCTTTATATGCAAGACCTTCACGTAAAGGCATACAATTATATAGAAATGCTTTCACCAATCATATGCTGTAGAAGTTTGTTTTATGCCTTCATTTACTGAAGACGGAGGACCTAAGATCACCCCTGGTTATTGATGAGATGTGTATTGCTCATTCTTAGTTTTTGGACAGATTGGAACTTGTTCTAAATCTCACCTAAGGCACCGGCGTCTCTAACAACAAGAAACTAAGCACAGTTTGGCTACTAAATCTACAAAATGTATACACAGTGAAATATAGTTCCCTATAGTTCTCATGTCTGTGCACATATGCACATATAAACTGAAAAAATTAGGTATATTTTTAGATCAGTTCATTCAAGTATGTATGTCTTTAAGGTGTGTTGATGTGCAGGCTTTTTTATCATTTTAATTAGGTAATTGAGTAATGATACAATACTAGTATGATTGACAACTGTCATGATCACCAAACAATCAGAGACAAGGTGGGGCTTTAATTACAATGCCCCACCTCCTCTAATGCCAATCATATTGACCACATTACTAATCAACCTCAGTCTTACATAATTATACAGAGCCTTCAATAAACATCTCAATACACTCTCAATACACAAATATTTGACCTCATAATTAAATACACAAATGCATACATTAGATATGTTTGATATATAGATATGATAGATTTTTTCTTTGCCTATTACTTTTGATCTACACTACATAAAGTGATTCTGTAAATTATGTCTGAAAGACAAATGATTAATTAAGGATTAACAAGATATTTTTTTTTTCAAAAATGTATGATAATTGTTTTCAAAATCAATAAGCAATTCTCAGAGGAGAAAAATAGTATACCTATGTTTCAACTTACAAAATGCCCCAAAACAACCTTTTTAGATTATTTTTTGACACAATCAAGTTCCTAGCTTCAAGTCTATCTGTCGGTCCTATGTCTTGCAAGTAAAATTTGTAAACTTAATATTAGAAGAATCTTTGATTTGCATTTTTGTTTTGTTTTTGTTTGAAACATGTAACAGGGAACATTATTTGGTTAAAATATAAACTGCAGTTTAAATGAAATTGTTGTGCAAATTAAGGGACTCCCTATCATTCAACTTGATTCACATTTAGGTCATTTTATCGACTGTAAAAGTGCTTTTCCTTCTAAAGACCTGCGATTAATGCAATTGCCAGTAATAGTGCTTTATTAATGTTCTATTTTGTCCACACCATACCTAAACATGGTTTGGAATTATTCAAACAATCTTTCCATGAGTGATTTCCATCACTTTGATTCATGTTGTGTTTTGTGTACTGTTGTTTGTCTTTGCAGTGTTTATCGTATTTTGCCATGGCATTGTCAGTTTGTTTTCGACTGATGAGTTTGAATATCCCTTAGGTATTTTTCGCATCTCTCTTAAATTAATCAATAGCCTACTGTTAGTTGTTACTAAGATAGTAGGAAAATATCTTTGTTATCTGTGTTGTGCATGCCTTACTGGAGAAACTACCCTGTAGTGCAACATATGGAGCAGGATGTGCTAATTACCCTTCCGGAGCACCTGAGTTCATCCCCGTTGTTATTCACCCTGAAATGCATGTTGCCGAGGTCGAACATGTTGGTCACATACCACACTTTTTTGTGGGGCAAACAAAAATGGTTTGAGCTTACTTCGCCCCTTTAACACAAAGTATAATAAAGGGATAGTTGCTGGTCTTCGGGTTTATAATTTCCTTTGAAACTAATTTAAGCTTGTACTTATTTTTTAATTGTCCTTCTATTCATAAAATTCATTAATATTTAGGAACTACAAGTCAAATATATATAATTTTTATCGTTTGTAAATATTTTAAGATTGGGGCCGGAAAAACTTTAAATATAGACCTGAACGACTTGGGACCGCAATGGTCGACACGAAAGCGTGTCTTGGTTGTTTTTTTTTTTTGCTCAGTGTTTAGTTTTTTAAGTTGTGTTTTTTTAGACTGTTTGTCTTTTGGTCCATTTTGGTGTTTTCCCATCTGGTTGTCCGTTTGTTTTTGACTGATGCGTTTGAATTTCCTTTTGGTATCTCTTGTGAAACTGTGAAAAATTCTATGAATTCTGATTATCGACATTCTGAATAGGAAAAAGATGCTAGAAAAGATTTATAAGGCCTTTTCATTAAGAACTATTGTTTGGATAAGTTGAGTTTATTTGTGAATATATAGTCAAAAGTGTTTTGAAAATCAATTCGGTTTTAATACTGGCTCGAAGTAGGTATTTCACCAATGTCATAACTACAACTCGGATATTTAAGTATTTAAAAAGTCTATATGTTCTAGGCCTGTTGTATAGAATTGTTTAACTTTTATATTACCTGTGAAAAATCTATTTATATCCGAATTTTAATCGCATGATGTTTTGTAAAACTTAATTGTTTAAAGTTGATCAATTTATATAACAAACTTCTTTGTTAAGTTAGTTAAGTACAAACTTCGCCTGATCAGGGATGAGATGGACAAAAAACATATGTAATAAGGAACATTGGCGTAGGAGTAGACTGAAAAGGGGGAGACAAGCTTCTGAAAGTGACGAACAAAAATAAATAATAAAAAACCTTCTAAAGTCTTAATAGTCTAATAGTAAGTCAGTGCACTATCATTTTCTTTTTTTAATTGCATAAACTATTTTTTGGGGTCAATAAATGAACTGCCCCTTTGCCCTCGCGCTACCTAAAGTTTTTTATTGGCAAATTTAAGAAATATTTGTTATGTGGAATGTTGAAAAAAGTACAACAGAAATACCGAACTCAAAGTGCCCACCTGTTTCATATTTCTGATATGTTTAGGAGTATACAATTTTTCAATAATCTACTATGATCAGGTTAACATAATTGAGGGGTTCTATTTTAGACTAAATTTTAATGTATCAATTTTTGTTTTATTATTCAGACTAGACAAACAAACAAATAAAATATATTCAAACTTATGTTTCTAAGTCGTGTTGCTTAATCTTCTGGTTTTCTGTAAATAAAACATCTTATTTATTTGTTTGTCTTTTCGTGATTTTTTAAACATATAATAGAAAAACAAAGGATATGGGGCATCTATCCATGACACAAAATCAGTACATGCACAACAACAACAAACAACACAAAAAAGCAAAGGAACAGCGCTTTTATTGCTGTTCTTCGTCTCAAAGTCACAGTGAGGCATAAAAATATGTTTTAATTTGGCTTGTAATTTTTCATTTTCCCCTTTGTATGTTTTTTTTTTTTTTTTATCTAAATGTTGAATAAATATTTAATTGAAAATGAATTATATACCATTCAAATGAAAAATATCCATGAAAGCTAGAAATAAAATATTCAGATTAGTTTATGAAACACAAAAAATAAAGACTAGAATGTATTATTAATAATAAAAATAATATCAATAATTATATTGATATTAATATAAATATTAATATTAATTTCAATAATAGTATGCTAAAAATAAACGTCAGTATTGGTTAGGATTCTAATTTGATTCGTAAATTTGATGTCATTTCGGTATTGTACATCTATTTATAATTTACCGTTATCATATATCTCTACCTGGGATACACTTAAAAACCAACATTTTTAACAACCAGAATGGCACAGGCTGCTTCTAAAACTTGCGAAATTTGTGTGTCTAGTCCTGGGCATAACTATTGCGAACAGTGTGACCAGTTGTTTTGTGATGGATGTAAAATATCGCATTTACGGACAAAAATGACCAAGAATCACACATTTCTAAGTGGCCCAAATATAAACCCGGAAGTTAAACTATATTGTAAAGAACATGATGAAAACTTCATATATTATTGCATGGAATGTGGTACACCAGTCTGTAAGATATGTGCTATCAAAAATCACAAAAGACATGATCTATCGGAGATCAAGGAATCATTGGAAGGTATCAACGCGGAGTTAAAGAATGATATTGAAACGAAGATTAGAAAGCTCCAGTCAAATATAGCAGAATTCGATCAAGGTACCCATACACATCAAGCTGATGTAAAGCAAGTCATCCAGGCTATAAGAGAAGAAGGCAGACACTTAAAGAGATGATTGATAAGAAAGTTGAAGGTCTTATTAATACGGTGACGGAGAAAGACGCAAAGAATTCTCCAACTTTACAGTATATTGGCAATGAATTAAAAACGGCTTTGGATAAGGCAAAGGAGCAGCAGAAGTTCTATCAAGACACGCAGGGTATAAAAGATACCACGAAATTGTTACAAGAGCTAAAACAAATAAAGTCACAAATCGATCAAATAGAAGAAATACAGGTTCCTATTATGCCATCAGTCAAATATGCTAAACAGAATGTAGCAGAAAATGAAATAGAAAAACTGTTTGGGGAATTAACATTTGGGTAAGTATGTTCTTAGTTATTGATTCTATGAAGTGCTTTGAAAACTGTTGTTGTCTTTTTGTCTTTTTTCGATTTTTTTATATGGACTTTGGTGATGGCAGTTTCTTTTCGTCTATAAAGGGTTGAATAAATATGACATCTTCCGCTTCTTGTTTCAATTATATTCTGCATTTGTATCTCAGATAATCAAATGTCTTAATATGATAATGCAATGCCCAGTTATACACTGCTATTTTAAATTGTCAGTTGTGTTCTCTGATCATTGATCAAAATTACCAGTATTTCATTAATCGCAAAACAAGCAAATTTATGCGTTGACTGTATAGAATCCTAAATATATGTTTACAGTACAAGTTGGAATTCAGTAGGATCCAGCATCCTCCTAGTACACATTTGAATTCGAATATCTGCTAACAGAAATTGGAATTCCGATTTATACTAATTAAAATCCAGTACAAATCAGAATTCCAATATCTACTACTGGAAATTGGATATACAAATTTGTACAAGAATGATTCTGGATTGTAATACATGTCTAGTAGGATCCAAGATAGCTACTAAAACAAAAAGACATTGTAATAATAAATGATTTTTTTTTATCTTATAGACAAAATCTCATACACCTCCAATACATTTGTTTTTTGTTAAGATAGTCATTATAATTACTCACAATTTACCAAGAATGAAGTTATAATTTTATAAAATGATATGACATACCTGTACACTAAAGAGTTATCAAAACCATAAAGTAACTCTTATAAACTAATGATATAGCGAATTTTAGAAAAGATTGAAGGACTTTTGGAAAAAATCTTTGCTGTGAAATGAATTTATAGGAAACTAAATCCGATTTGTAAAAGGATGTTTAAGGATCTTACTGAAATCCAATTCGTACTGTAACATAAACATTTCAAAACGGATTTCTTTGATTGTTATGACGAACACCTAATCATAACTTCACTCCGTATACACTGTATTAGATGTTTAACTTTCATTGAATCATTGGCCTTTCTAGCTGAAGTTTTATCAGCTTAAGACTTCGGGATTCACGCCAAGAAGTTAGCAACCAAAGAAAAACCCAACGGTCTTTAATAATAGACATACATGCACCTACAGTTTAATTATAAAGTGTTAGTACAAACTTAATATAACAATTATTACCCCAATTTTATCAAATCAATCATAAGAAAAACAAAATCCGGCAGGACATACTAAAGAAAACCGCTATTTCAAATTACGGTGTTTATTATAATTCCCCTTTTGCACCTGAATAAGTGAAAAAGGAAAAAAAACAAAACAAAACAAAACAAAACAAACAGCTGTACTTTTAATGCAATTTTGAAACTAGTTTGCGTTATTTTTGGGTTATTTTGACACAGCTAATTCGAGACGGGTCTAAATCACTCACCTGCTGATACGGCACCTGCTGATTTTGCACCATTAACCTGCCAATTTTGCCCCTATGTAGAACAACTAAAGTTGCTTCCCTTTGTACATTAACCGATTTTAAATTGAAAATTAATGTCATGTTACTTTATTAATTAAGTTAATATAAATAACAGCTAGAAATTAATTATGTAAAATCACAGGAAAGTATAATTTAAATGGTTTGTATAATTTTGAATACACTGTTGAAAATGTTGTCTTTTTATAGATCGCAATAAGAATACATCAACGATTTGTATAGTCGTACTATACAAATCCTTGAATCATATATTAATTTGGAAAACAATAATTTATTAATCTTGCAAAGTTAAAAAAAAATAGTGAAATGAAATTATTTAAACTTATACATGTAGCAGGAAAATAACTTATATGACTGTTAGGTTATTTTTTTTCTTAAAATATTATTGTTTGGACACCACTAATAGAAGTTAAGCATACAATTAATATAATTTCACAATGATTTTATGATTAACGCAACACGATATATTTCAGTAATTTACCAGGGGTAAAAAGGGGGAGGTAGTCATTCTGAAATTTGATTACGTTTATGATGATCATGATTATCATGATTATCATGATAAATGTAGGTTATCCTTATACTTTGAATGTAATCATGATGTAAATGTATTTTATAATTTGTATAAATACATACAATTTTATTACTTATTTTAATCACATATATTTTGATAGAGGTACTTACGGAAGCGTATATTGGTCACGCGTTATTAGTAATTTATATGTAAACTTGTATTATTTTACGATAATTAATGCCTTAAAAGATGAAAATATAGGACTGTTATACAACAAATATGTCATTATTAATTATAGTGTTGCTTAAGTTTTCTTTTGGTGTTACTTTATAATATTAAACAATTTTTTAAACTGTTGATATTATCTAATTGTAAACTTGTGCTATTTTATGAGAATTAATGCTTTATAAGATGATAATATTTACGGAAGCGTATATTGGACTATTATAAAACGATTATGCCATTATTAATTATAATGTTGCTTTAGTTTTATTGGGTATCACTTATAATATTAAAAACAATTTAATCGGGGGCGTAGCTACATGTACCTTGTTAATGAAGTAGAATCACAAACTGAAGAGCGAGGGATATGGGGCTGCCCAGTTGTTCCAGGGCCGTTGAAAGTCCTGGTAGGGGCAGGGACGAAGTCACCCGGTAGCGTTTTAAAACAATCACAACCGTATTAAAAATTGTAGTTTTGTTGTGTTCTTTTGGTCAGTTATTTGTTTAACTTCGACATATACGAGTCGAATGAAGACTAAAATTGTTATGTGCGTTTTTTTCGCCGTGAGAGCTTTTAAAATCACGGAGATTTGTTCCATATATTAGTATTTGTATTGAGGAAAGTAGATATTAAAATAAGGAGATGTGGTATGATTGCCAATGAGACAACTCTCCAGAAGAGACCAAATGACACATGAATTATTAACTAAATGTCACCGTACGGCCTTCAACAATAAGTACAACCCATACATAACAAAGTGGCATCAGTTGTTTTCCATTCGTTAGATGTCTTTGAGCTTTTAATTTTACCGTTTTATAAAGAACTTTCCGTTCTGAATTTCCCTTTGAGTTCGGAATTTTTGTTATTTTACTTTTTCAGTTGGAATATAAGAAGTAGGAAAGGAACTGACAGGTAAAAATTCATGAAGCTTGTTACTTAATATTAGATTTCTGCCGGAAATAGTTTCTGAGAAAATGCAATCAAAACTTCCATATGTACGAAAATAAAAAGAGGTGGGGAAACAGGAAGTAGGAAACTGAGTAGTATTTTGCTGTGATGAATAATTGCTGAGAAAAATGTTGTTACGGACGGACGCACGGACAGATACACATGCAGTTACCCGTATACACCGTACTCTGTTGGGCAAGGAACGGGAGGACAAAAAAGTCATTCACAATAAGTGCATTATGTTGGAACCAAACCAGTCGTTTTTACTGGTGGTGGCCACAGATTGCACGACTAATCTGTTAACAAAGAAAACACATTCTGTATATAATTTTCAATTTCTTTATAATTTTAAATTTCGCTTCCCGATCACTGCGTCCATCTTTGAGGTTTTCTGTTCTGCAGTAATCGTATCTTCCTAACTATGCGTATCTTTACTAATTTAACTATGTATAACTTTTAAAATGTGTTAATGTATTGTACATTACTACATATATTTCTTAATAAGAATATAAAGATGAGATTTTAGCGTCTAGTTGACGATAACCAGGAATAAATAAAAGACTTTTAACAATTATGGTAATATCGACAGTTAAATTAAATTGTTTTTGATATTATAAAGTAATACCCAATGAAAACTAAAGCTGGCATAATCGTTTTATAATAGTCCAATATTATCATCTTATAAAGCATTAATTCTCATGAAATAACACAAGTTAACGTCGAAATTACTAAATAACGCGTGACCGATATACGCTTCTGTAGGAACCTTTATATCACTATTGATAATTTGCTTCAACTTTTTTCTTGTGTACCATGATTAACTTTATCAATTACTCATTTTTAAATTATTCAACATATACCCCCATAGCACTAGCAGAAGAAGAACATTTAATTTACACTGACATTAAGAGTAATATTAAATTCATTGATTGTGGTTTGTTTTACGTCCAGTGTCAAATATTTCATGCATGCTAATGGTGATAACAATTTTAATGATGAATAAAACGCAAGGTCTTTAATCGAAATGAATGTCGAGAAATTTGAAATACCACTGGAAAATGAGGGTATACTGGATAGAGAAATTGAAATTTAGCCTTGCAACAACCCATCTACAGACCCTTCAAGGAGGAGTTCTTTCAAGAGTCTTTAACGTGCAGAGAGCCTGGCACTCTATCTCTTCACGAGACGAAGGATGAGAAATCTCCTTTTTGACCAGACGTGGCTGCGTATTTATCATCCAACACGAACAAAACTAAAGCAACATTATAAGGGACTTTACTGTCGGTTCAAAGACAAAAGTGATTATATTTTCTGTCCCTGAGTCAACTTTCTTTACTTATAACATCAACTGCTGATATAAATCTCCCTGAAGGCACCATAAAAAGTGTCTCTATTGACCCTTTCTTTACTTATGACATCACCTGCTGATATGACCCTTCCTATAGGCACCATAAAGAAAATATCTATCGAAAATTTCTTTACTTATTACATCACCTGCTGATATGACCCTTCTTAAAGGCATAAAAAAAGTGTCTCTATTGCCCCTTTCTTTACTCATAACATCTCTTGCAGATATGACCCCTTCCTATAGGTACCATAGAAAGTGTCTCTATTGCCCCTTTCTTTACTTATAACATCACCTGCTGATATGACCCCTTCCTATAGGTACAATAAGAAGTGTCTCTATTGAGCCTCTTTTTACTTAAAACATCACCTGCTGATATGACCCCTTCCTTAAGACACAATAGAAAGTGTCTCCATTGACCCTTTCTTTACTTAAAACATCACCTGCTGAAATGACCTCTTGTTATAGGCACCATGGAAAGTGTCTCTATTGACCCTTTCTTTACTAATAACATCACCTTCTGATATGACCCCTTCCTATAGGCACAATAGAAAGTGTCTGTATTGACCCTGTCTTTACTCATAACATCTCTTGCAGATATGACCCCTTCCTATAGGCACCATAGAAAGTGTCTCTATTGCCCCTTTCTTTATTTATAACATCACCTGCTGATACGACCACTTCCTATATTCACCATAGAAAGGGTCTCTATTGACTCTCTCCTTACTTAAAACATCACCTGCTGATACTACCCCTTCCTATAGACACAATATAAAGAGTCTCTATTGACCCTTTCATTACTTATAACATCACCTGCCGATATGACCCCTTCCTAAAGGCACCATAGAAAGTGCCTCTATAGACCCTTTCTTTACTTATAAAATCACCTGTTGATATTACCTCTTCCTATAGGCACAATGGAAAGTGTATCTATTGATTCTTTCTTCACTTATATCATCACCTGCTGATATTACCCCTTCCTATAGGCACCATAGAAAGTGTCTCCATAGCCCCTGTCTTTACTTATAACATCACCTGCTGATATGACCCCTTCTTATAGGCATAATTGAAAGTGTCTCTATTGACCCCTTCTTTACATAAAACATCACCTGTTGATATGACCCCTTCTTATAGGCATAATAGAAAGTGTCTCTATTGACCCTTTCTTTACTTATAACATCACCTGATGATATGACCCCTTCAAACAGAGACAATAGAAAGTGTCTCTACTGACCCTTTCTTTACTAATAACATCACCTGCTGATATGACCCCTTCCTATAGGCACAATAGAAAGTGTCTCTATTGACCCTCTCTTTACTTAAAACATCACCTGCTAATACGACCCTTTCCTATAGGCACCATAGAAAGTGTCTCCATTGACCCTTTCTTTACTTATTACATCACCTGCCGATATGACTCCTTCCTATAGGCATCATAGAATATGTCTCTATTGACCCTTTCTTTACTTATAACATCACCTGCAGATAAGACCCTTCCTTTAGGCATCATAGAATATGTCTCTATTGACCCTTTCTTTACTTATAACATCACCTGCTAATACGACCCCTTCCTATAGGCACCATAGAAAGTGTCTCCATTGACCCTTTCTTTACTTATTACATCACCTGCCAATATGACTCCTTCCTATAGGCACCATAGAAAATGTCTCTAATGACCCTTTCTTTACTTATCACATGCACCTGCTGATAAGACCCTTCCTTTAGGCATCATAGAATATGTCTCTATTGACCCTTTCTTTGCTTATAACATCACCTGCAGATATGACCCTTCCTATAGGCACAATAGAAAGTGTCTCTATTGACCCTTTCTTTACTTATAACATCACCTACAGGTATGATATGACCTCTTCCTATATGCACCATAAAGAAAATATGTATCGAACATTTCTTTACTTATGACATCAACTACTAATATAACCCTTTTCTAAAGGCACCATAGAAAGTGTCTCTATTGACCCTTTCTTTACCTATAACATCACCTGCTGATATGACCCCTTCCTATAGGCACCATAGAAAGTGTATCTATTGGCCCTTTCTTTACTTATAACGTCACCTGCACATTAACTTCAAATGAGGTATATCCATATCTTTAACAATATCTCTATATTAAGGAATTCTTCCTAATTCATTTAAACGGCTAAATGTGTTGCTTTTGGTGGGTACTAAGAATATATTTACAAATGCGTTTTTTTTTGCAAAACATTTGTCATACATTCGGTAAAGGACATCAAACCATTCCTTAATTTAGATTTGAACGTGAGTTAAACATTCTCCACACTTAATTACCATATAACGGTGTAGGTTTAACTGTATGGTCAAGCACGCATTCTAGTTTAAATTTTAACACATAAATAATGTAGACTTTTCATTTCTATGTCATTTGGTGTCTTGTGGAGAGTTGTCTCATTGGAAATCATATCACATCTTCTTATTTTTATATCAACTGCACAATCAGGTAGCTTCTCTGATAACAGCAAAATCTAGGAATTTAAACAGATCGTAATTATACGCAATGGAACCAAGATATTTATGATGATAATGCATGTTATAAGACAATATAACGATTATTCAGCAATATTTTCCCTCTGATAAAATAACTGTATATATATTTAATCCATGCCATCTAGTTGAAATATTAAAAAAGTCCATGCGTATATTATTCTGATATAATTTTAGTAAAATGATAATGAAGTATGACCGTTAATTCATACAAAACGTTTTGGAAAGAAATAGAAAAAAATCAAAAATAGTTGGGACACCAACTGATAATCTATTTATATTTTGTTTTAAATTGAAATCTCAGCCAGTCATGTCAAACGATATTTGAGTTGTTAATTAAAGAATGACAAAAATAAAAATAAAATATAAAATATATAGATTATATCAAATTCTACGCTATATGCAGCACTTTTACATTTTTTTAAAACAAAACAAAACATCATCGAATTTTCCAATAATTCACCGTCGTAAACATAAAGGATTCAGTTTTTATATTTCTATGGAAACTTTCGATTTGTGTTAATGTTTTGGTGTAAAAAAAACGCTGAAATAGTTTTGACACATAAATAGTATCATAAAAAAGAATGCGAATATACGTTCGAGTATTTACATTAAACAACGGTCAATAGAAAAAAGAACACTTTTACTGAATGTAAAAACTGCAATTTTAGGATTGTTTACATTTTTACATTTTTTTGATAGATGTCATTATCATAGTTTGCAATCGTAATATTTAAGACAGTTCTGTACTATACACCGATTTAAACATAATTATAGTGTCACGTTATATTGCTAATGCCTGTTTATCGAAGCAGTCTTATGATTATGTTATGTACTAAGACCATCATCACGGCTGTCATTCGGTATATCGAGAAAATGATCGTGAAAGAATACCTAATGGTAGTCAAGCATTGCGATCGGATCGTGATGATCTGGTATCGGATTGTGAATGTAATTAATAGTAGTTCTACTTCAAAATCTGTGAAAAATCGACAGTATTTTCAAAACGCGGAACAAATCCGGAAAAATAAATTGTCTGTCAAAATGATTTAAATTTGTCAATAATACTGTGTAATAAGATAAAGAAAATATGCAGTACTTTATGAGAAAACACAAAAGGCGCAACACAAGTATATTTGATGTATTGAAACAAAACACGTTGTGTACCTATAATGGTCACATTCAATATATAATGGTATATTTGAAACTGAATCTTTGGTGTGTCAGATAGTACAGTAAACATATAAGTTTTTACCCCTTGAAACCGTTCATTTTGTTTTTGAAAACATTGAATTTTGTTGATTTTTTTTTCAAAATAGATCGCGAAAGATCGGTCAACGCATTATCTTCATCTTAAAAAAAAGGGCGTGACCAGACGGACGCATCTGACGTTTTTGCTTTTTACCTGTAGCACTATAAAGGACATTTGCGCCTTAGACTTTGATACACCTGAATAAAATTGACAAGACATTTGCGCTTTTACCCATAATAGTTTACATGTAATCTTTAGAAATTTAACAAAGTCATGAAAAGATGTTCACATATTCTTTGAAAGTTCTTCCGAACAAACGACAAAATCAGAAAAAAAATATCCGGGTTATCCAGACATGTTTAAAAAAAAATATAGTACACGTTTCTGTGTAAACGATGTAAAAAAAGAAAATTTTATGGATGGATCATTTAAATTTTGATCGAAATTCTTTAATAAGCTTTCTTACTAGTGGATTAGAATTAGAAACTATATTCCTCTTGGGGCTATTTTGTTAATGAATAGTCGAGGAACTGTACCATCATAGTTTTTTTTTAAGTTTGTTTCAATTTGTGAAGACCGAAATTTTATTTTTAAACGACTTGCTGTACCTGTTTACTTTTAAAAAGACTAATTTATACTCATGGTTGTTCTAAGGTATTTACTCCCATCCACCCTATTGAAGTGTTGTCGTCTTCATCTGACACAAGCATGATGGGGAAAGGTTTATGATTTTAGCTGTATATAAATATATGAATGTTTTGTGCTTTTGTTATATATTAAATGATTTTTGTTTATGTTGATAAAGCGCAAATGTCCTATTAAAAAAAAGCCAATGTCTTTTTTATTTTAAAGCGCAATGTCCTAAAAATTTAAGCGCAAATGTCCTATCAAAAAGCACAAACGTCCTGCGCCGGACCAGCATTAAAAATGTGTTTACCAATTGATATACTTGCAACAAGTCGAAGCGTGTAATTTTTCTAATAAGAAAGAACATTAATGCTTTCATTTTCAGTTCTCACTTCTTTTTCAACAATTTTACTTAAAAGTTATTAAAATAACCAAAAACGTGTCTACATAAGAAGATATCCAAGATAAAAGGACCTGCAGCAGCGTAAGATTTTTAAAAAGTAAAAATATATATGTATCTGTAATGCTTAATGCATCCGCCCTGGAAATATATGCATATGAACACATTTTTCTTTTATTGTGTAAGGGTTGTTACCTTCAGTTATATGGAGTGTCGTTCGTGCGTACATCGTATATATGACAATATTGGCTTATTTTTTGTTTATTTCGTGGCTGCTCTGGCATAAACTGAAAAGGTACCAAGATAACGTTATTTTACTTGATTGTTTGATCAGTGTGTTCACAATAGCGATACGTCATTGTACCCAACTTAGTGGCGAAATTACCAATTCAAATATTTATTGCCATATAAACTTTAACCATTAAGTTTGTGTTTAAACATTAAGTTTGTGTTTAAACATTAAGTTTGTGACAAATTACCAATCAACAAACATTGCTTTAGATTCTGCCTGATGCCATGCTTGAACTGTAATTTAGATTAGGCTCTTTTCTCAATCTTAATTTGTATAAGATAATCAGATCATATGGCATTGAAAAGGTATAGCCCTATTCACCAACAAAAGAGAACAGGAATGAGTCATGCAAATCCAATATTTGCTATACCAATTAGAAATATAAACCATCATATAATGAAATAATGGTTTGAACGTTTTCGTTCCATCAAATCTTCCACGATCCTTTTCGCGATCTTCGAAAAGCAGTACGCGATCTTTCACAATCCTAAAATCAATGTTTTGTAAATATTTCATTTTTGCAGAATGTCTGATTATGCTAACACAAGATAAATTTAGGAACCATTTAAATCATGAAAATGGAATGGCATGTTTCAGACAAAAAAGTTTGTTAGTAATTTAAATTATGAAAAAATCTTGTTTTTCCATATTTAATATCATTTAAATGTCGAGGAGCAATCTGCCTTTTGTAGTTTTGTAAAACGGTTTACTTTTAAACCTTGAATTTCTCAGATACTAATCATAATGTTGAACCATTTTGACAGACAGTTTTATATTTTGGTAAATTTGTTCGTATAATTCATTAAATTAGATAAGTAATTGACCTTGCATATGTGTTCTCGATAAGGTTTCCTTCCCGATCCTATACCAGAGCTTTCACGATCCAATCGCAATTCTTGGCCACCGTTACGTATTCTTTTACGATCTTTTTCTCAATATAACGAATGACAGACATATCTTATATGGGTGTATCAAACGTGTCGCAACCTAGAATATATCATAGGAATTATCCTAAGTTTAAACACTAATTTAGGTGTCTAAGGATGGTCTTTTAATATGGTCCTAACTTAAGGATACATTTGATGTTGCTTAATTTGAATCTCAAATCCCCTTTAAGCACTATTATTCGCAACATTGCAACGGAGAGTTCACTAAAGGTAATGATTTATGCGTTTCCACTGTCAACGTCTATTTATTCCACCTAAAAAGTTTCCTTGGATATTTTGAAAGAAACAATGCAATATATAATATGTGTTCCAATATTCTAAACAAATATTCTATACTCTTTATTCCGTAAGGTACAAATATCATAAATGCATTCAGGGAGTCTGTTGTTCTTAATATGCTAAGTTTGGTTCCTTATTGTGCTCATATTCACTCGTATATTTCAACGTATGTGCTCTTTGACACTTTGAATTAACTCACTCAAAATTATTTCATCATTTCTTATAAAATTATGCAAGTTTCCAGTAATATCATAATTTTACATGATGGTTCTTCTTCTTGTCTGTTTCAACCTTCAGTAGATTGTTATTATTGACAAGCGATTATTGATTGTGTGTGCTCCGTGAATTGTGCTTTTAATAGAGCTAACCTCAACTCGACGTCACATTGAGAATGTTATTAAGGGGGATGCATATCCTGAAAACAGTAAAGATACTGCCGAGTCCAGATCACTGGAAATTTTTTTTAGAGAAATGCGTAATGAAATTATCAGTTTAGTTAGAAAAGCAAAAGATGACTATAAGTGCAAACTGACATCACAACTTATTGATAAAAATATTCCTCCTGGTAAATGGTAGCGTATTGCCAAGTCTGTGTCAAATTTTACAAAAAACAGAGATTCACCCCCTTTTTTAGAACACGATGGCCAAATTTTTATTCATCCATTGGACAAATCATTTAGACCAGTTAAAATTTTTGAATATAAATAAACCAGCTGGACCTGATGGTATCAGTCCTAGAATTTTAAAAGAGGTTGCAAGCTTTATTTCTAAACCATTAACTAAATTATTTAATATGTCCCTTTCAGTTAAACAGGTTCCATTGTTATGGAAAATTGACATGTTAATCCTATTTTCAAAGAAAAAGGTAATCCACATTCAGCTCTTAACTATCGTCCAATTTCTGTTACTAGTATCGCGTGTAAGATTTTGAAAAGGTTCTTTTCAAACACTTGTATAATAATATGAGGAGTAATAACCTTTTGTCAAAGTTTCAATCTGGATTCCAACCAGGAGACTCTACTGTTAATCAGTTAGTTGAAATATATCATAAAATTATCAGTAATATGGATAGTGGGAGGGATGTAAGGTTTGTATTTTGTGATGTATCTAGAGCTTTTGATAAAGTTTGGCATAAAGGATTTTTATTTAAACTGAAACAATCTGGCATAAATAATCAGCTTTTATCTTGGATAGAAAGTTATCTTTCAGATCGCTAACAAAAGGTAGTTTCATAGGGCTTTTCATCAACTCTTAGAAGTATACATGGAGGTGTCCCTCAGGGATCAGTTTTGGGACCCTTTCTATTTCTCATTTATATAAATGATATAGTAAAGGACATTGTTAATGATATTAGACTAGTTGCAGATGACACCTCTTTATTTGTTATAGTAGATGATGATCATTCTGTAGCAGCTGCTTCTTTGACTGATGACTTAGATGTTATCTCAAATTGGGCAAAATCATGGGCTGTTCAATTTAATTCAAAGAAAACAAAAAATATTGTATTTACTAGAAGGGAAAAGGAGCATCCACCTGTATTTTTTGGGATAAATGGTGAAGAGGTTGAGAAATTAAATATTCACTGTCATCTTGGGATAACATTTCAGTCATCAGCTTCTTGGAACACACATATTGATAATATTTATAAAAAAAAGCATGTTCTCGTTTATCTGTGCTTCGACAGGTTAAACATTTATTAGACAGGAATTCACTCATACGTATTTATTATGCTTTTATTAGACCTATATTAGAGTATGGTGATGTTGTTTGGGGAAATTGCTCCCAGCACGAGTCTGAGCTTCTTGAAAATATTCAAATAGAAACTGCTAGAATAATTACTGGACTACGGCGTAATTCCTCTAGACAAAAACTTTATATTGAATTAGGATTTGAAACTCTGGAGAATAGACGAAATAAACATAAACTTATTCTGTTTTATAAAATATTAAATGGGATGACATCTGCATACTTATATGAGTTAGTCCAGCCATATTTTCCTAGACAAACCCCTTATACTTTGAGGAATGAAAATAATAATACTTTTCACCCTCCTCTTGCTAGAACTAGCTTTTACTTTAATAGTTTCATTCCTTCCACTATAAGACTTTGGAATAGTCTTCCTTTAAGTGTACAAAAATCCCCAAGTTTGTGTATATTTAGAAGTGCAGTGGACAAGTTTTATAAGACTGAGGAAATATTTAAACCTTTCAATTATGGGATAAGGAAACATAATATAATTCATTGTCAACTCAGAAATAATGCTACCAGCCTAAAATCTCATTTGTTTAATCAGTTCTTATCAGAGAACACTATTTGTGCAAACTGTAATCACCCTGTTGAGGATAACCAGCATTTCTTTTTATTTGCCCTAAGTACAATGATGTTAGACAGACTTTACTAGATTCTGTTTACTCCATTGTTGATAATATTGACATAAATATTGATTTATTACTTTTGAAACAGATTATTTTCATATGATATGAATATTGCTATTTTAAAATCTGTTCAAAAATATATCAGTGACACTCACCGTTTTGTTTGAAATTTTCTTAGTTTCTGTTTTATTTAGTGTTTATAGTTATTTATTTATTTATTTATTCATTCAATTATTTATTTACTTATTTATTTACTTATGTATTTATTTTCTCATTTCTTTCCTTTTTCCTTCAACAATTCATTTTTCCACTAAGTAAGCTTAGTGTCTCTTCCAAACCTTATATATATATTTCTAATGACTTATAAAAGATATTTACATGCCTCAAGGTACTTGAAAAATTATGATAAATTGCCTACATACTTAAATATACTTTACATATAATAATTAACACTGTAAGTATATACTTGCTTGTGTGTGCTCATAAGTAGCATGCATTTTCCACTATATTGTATTATTGTCGAGCCTTCGACTTTAGTCGAAAAAGCAAGACATAACGATCCTACATTCCGTCGGCGTCGTCGTCGTCGTCGTCATCGGCGGCGGCGGCGTCCACAAATATTCACTCTGTGGTTAAAGTTTTGAAATTTTAATTACTTTCTTAAACTATCCTGGATTTGTACCAAACTTGGACATAAGCTTGTTTATGATCATAAGATAGTATCCAGAAGTAAATTTTGTAAAAATAAAATTTCTGTTTTCCGTATTTTACTTGTAAATGGACTTAGTTTTTCTACCAGGAAACATTACATTCACTCTGTGGTTAAAGTTTTAAAATTTTAATAACTTTCCTAAACTATCCTGGATTTGTACCAAACTTGGACAGAAGCTTGTTTATGATCATGAGATAGTATCCAGAAGTAAATTGGTTAAAACAAAATTTCATTTTTCCGTATTTTACTTATAAATGGACTTAGTTTTTCTGCCAGGAAACAATACATTCACTCTGTGGTTAAAGTTTTAAAATTTTAATAACTTTCTGAAACTATCCTGGATTTGTACCAAACTTGGACAGAAGCTTGTTTATGATCAAAAGCTAGTATCTAGAAGGAAATTTTGTTAAAATTTTGTACCTGTTTATCCGTATTTTACTTATAAATGGACTTAGTTTTTCTTCCAGTTAACATTAAATACAGTCTGCAGTTAAAGTTTTTAAAACATTTATTAGATTCATAAACTATCCTGGATTTATACCAAATTTTGACAGAAGCTTCTTACAATCAAAAGATAGTATCTAAAGGAATATTTTTATTGATTTTTTTCCTCATTTTTGTTGAGCCTGCGATTAACAGCAAAAGTAGGCGAGACACTGGGTTCCGCGGAACCCTTACGAATTTTTTTAAATACAGTTGTTAATATTTGATTTATACATATATACCTTGTACATGTAATATGGAGAGAGCTTTTATAGGTTGTTCCTGTTGCTGAATCCTTTTCATATCTAAATGAAGAAACTATGTTTAAAATCAAATACTGCCGAGCGGAGCTGAAAAATATACATTATCAAAGGTGGGTGGTTTGTACGTGCGCTAATGATATTCAAAGTAGAGGTATGGCGACCCTATCCCTATCCATGACTTTACTTCACAAATGACACCTTGTATTTATTTTAATTAATATCGGATTAAAATTAACACGGAAAATTTTGATTATTTCAATTTCTGTGTAATACTTTAGAAATCTGGGATAATAGAGCTTTCTTACATTTTGACGAAAGGTTCGAACGAACGTAAAGGGAGCATGCGCTACATTTCCACGATTACACTTAGAACCTTTGTTTTATCCGGTAAAACATCATTCTTGTTTAAATAAAACGTATCTTTAAAAAATTAAACATATCGCAACTGAAACACGCGTTTAATATCTGAAAATAAAGAAAAGTAGTTGCATATAAAAATGTAAAATCACAAAATACTGAACTCCGAGGAAAATTCAAAACGGAAAGTCCCTAATCAAATGGCAAAATCAAAAGCTCAAACACATCAAACGAATGGACAACAACCGTCATATTCCTGACTTGGTACAAACATTTTCTTATGTAGAAAATGGTGGATTAAACCTGGTTTTATAGCTGGCTAAACCTTTCACTTGTATAACAGTCGCATAAAATTCCATTATATTGACAACGATGTGCGAACAAAACAAACAGACATAATAGATAAAATGTCAAAAAATAGGGTACAGCAGTCAACATTGCGATATTATCTTAATCACTAGAAAAAAACAAAGAAATATCTAAACAAACATTTACCATGGCACAAAAACACAATGACGGGATGTATAAGTACAGAGCCACCCACGTCATATGTAACAAAGAAACAAAAAGTCATAAAGACAAGAATACAAAAGTTATCATAGAACAATAACACAATGACGGGATGTATAAGTACAGAGCCACGTCAACCGGATAACACTAAAACAGACTAAACAGTAAAAGTAATATTCATAAAGACAAATAACAGAAAACTATAACACGTTTTTAAGATGATAAACAAAGTCAGTACCCAGAATCTTTACTTCAAGACCATCGTGTATTATTTTTGAAGTTGATACGGAATATTTATCAATAAGGTCTTGATACCTTCCGATGAACTTGTTTAGAAAAAGGACGAGACGTTCATTGACATACCCTGGTATCAACTTTCTGCTCAAACACTGAAGACGTTTTACAAAGTCTGAGTAGTTGCTGCATGCCCTCGAATACCGTATAAGTTGGGAAATGTATATCCCATATGCAGGTGAAGTTGGTATATTGCTACTAAGGTGGGGGGAATTGATAATTTCAAAATTAAAATCATCTCATTTGTCAAAAATTCTGATACTGAGATGACCGTGTACATTGTGTACGTCAAATTCGAGGTATAATTCTAAAAATGAGGCGGAGGAAGCTGTGTCTGTTGTTTCTTTAATTTCTAGTTCTGGGGGATATATTAATGGAAGCCAATCATAAAATTTTGGATTGTTAATTGAAAGAACATCATCAATATATCTGAATGTGAAATTAAATGACCTGACTTCTTTGATCTTCTTGTTTGACAAGTGTCTGAAGGAAGTCCGATTCATATGAAAATAAGAAGAGGTCGGCAAGGAGAGGCGCACAATTCGTTTACATAGGAATGCCGACAATTTGTTGAAAAAAGTCTATCTCCAAATTCAACAAAAATGTTGTCAATAAGAAGAAACTCCAGCACACTGATCACTTGTTTCTCTGTGTAGCATGTTTTACCTTTTTGTTCATTAACAAAATATGCCGCATGGTATCCCAAAGTAATAAATTTATAGCGTATGCTACCATTTTTATGTTGAAAAGCATTGTGGATTATTTCTTTTAAACGATTTTTCAATTTCGCATGCGGAATAGTGGTATACAGGGTTGTAAAGTCGAAAGTTTTGATAGATCTAATTTCAGAAAAAGATCGAGATTTAAAATTATCCAGAAGTTCTTATGTCCGATAGTAACTTATGTTAACAACGATTACACACATTTTCGCGGGAATTTTTCAAGCATGCGTGTCACGATTAATGTTGTAATGAAATTATTGAAGTAGGATACTCTAAATGTAACGACAAGATTATTTTTATTTTAAATGAGTATGCTACCATCAAATAATCAACGTGGATCATCGAGATTTGCAAAAAAGGATGCTGTGATGTTTTAAAAAGAAATCATTTTATTATGTGAAATAAATATGAGAAAAGAAAAGAAGGTCTAACAACGGATGTTCTTAAACCCTGCTGACGGCCATTGGCGATTGCCAAATAAGCGGATCACCAGATGTAACAAAATGGATACATCTCGTGATCCATTTAATTAACAATCGCCAATGACAGTCAACAGACTTTAAGAACATCCGTTGTTAGACCTGCTAGTCAAATGCGTTTTATTAAAATATACTTTTTCACTTTTTGGTCTTTTGTAAAATGTTGTTTTGTGCTGTATTTAGACCCTGTACAAATAAATAATATGTATCAGAAATCGGGGATTTATAATAAAAGGACAGGGACTATAGGAGCTCCAGATAGGGTCCTGTCCTAAGCCTGATTCTTTTGGTGGGGTAGCTCTTCAACTTTTCGGTTCTTGTACATCACTGACTTTCAGAAATTCGGCTTTGGGCGTTCCTGATGTAGGTAAATCCAAAAACGCTCTTAGGCATTAAATTTATAATGTGTCGTTTTATTTTTTTTTACATCTATTGACGTAAGATCCTCTAATAGTCTACCAGCAGAGGTATCGAACCAGTGCTGTAAAGATGAAAACAACACGTTCCAGGAAAATTAGAGAAAGTGTTTTGAGTAATTGTTCGAAGTGTTGACGACGGACGGACGGAAAGACGAACAATGGTTACCAAAATACGTCTTGTAAACGGGCGTATAAAACAAAACAAAACCCAACAAAATCAAAGGTGTGATCTCAGGTGCTCCTGAAGGGTAAGCAGTATTTTTCATTTTTATTATTTGTAACATTTAAAATACTCTAAAATAGACAGTCAGACGCAATTTAAGTTATTTATTAAATAAAGAAAACAATAAAAGCCAAAACGTCAGTCAAAAAAAAAAAAAAAAAAAAAAAAAAAAAAAAAAACAAAAACAAAAAACACTGAGACAAAACAGAGGAAAACAAAAAGAACTTAATAGAGACCTGATTAAACTTGCAAGATATGGTGATAACATCTTATATGGTGTATATGATGTCATAAATGTTTTATATGACTCCTACAGATACGATCAGATACATGTACTAGCGTTTTACTTTTGGGTAAATATCAAAATATATTTTTCCCAAAAATCACACAATATTATCTGTCAGAGCCAAAAGACGATGACATCCCGTTAGTCCGACAACTATTATTCAAACATCCCTTACTTCGACATCCCATAATTCAACAGCCCATTAATCCGACATCTCTTTATTCCGACAACCCACTACTCAAACATCCAATTTTTCCGACAGCCAATTATTCCGACATCTCATTATTCTGACATTGCATCTGTCATAAGATTATGGGTAAATTTTCTCCAAAGAGACCCAACTTCTCTCATGTGGGATATTTGTCTCAGTGCCTTGGAGTTGATACACATGCTGATTGCAACTGCACGGTTCTTATCCTACGGTCCCCATTTCGTTTTACGGGTCGGGTCTGGGTATTTTATTTGTCTTTAATTTTCGGCGTTTGTGTGTCCATTGTCATTCGGTGCTCATCTAGTCCCCGGATTTGTTAATGTGTCTTGATTTACCTTCTAGATCATTAGTTTCCCCTTTCGTATTTTCACCACTATTAACTACATAAGTAAATATACCAGAGTTGGATTACCCTACCCGCCCTCTTTGGTCGTTACACTTTTAACCACTGGTATCACTCAACTAAGCTTTTTTTAATTTTGTCGCAGGAAAAACAAATGAAGCGTAAGTTAAAAATGAGGAAAACCACCAGACAAATACAAACCCAGGGCCCATAAAAAATAGGACATATAGGATGAACTATGTATGTACTCCGAACAGATTAGCAACTCTAGCTGCTATCAAGACACTTAAATTGCGGTTTGGTGAATGTCATGTTCGGAAATACGAATCCACTAAATACGGAGACAGTACGCAGCACCTACAATAACGGTCGATCAGACATAGGGATTACACTCAATATGTATGTAGGGTACCGATTTTGTATTCTGAGCTTATTTTGAAATCTAGAAAAAAACATGCCACTTTAACAATGCAGTTTTGGGGCGCAGGACGGGTTGAATAATAACAAAACTATTTACGAAAAACAAATATGATAAGCATGAACCAACGACAACCACTGAACTACGGGCTCCTGACTTGGGACAAACACCTAAATAATGTGGCGGGATTAAACATCTTTGAAGGCGCCAACCCTCCACAAACATGGGACAGTGGTGTAAAGTACAACATAAGAGCAAACTTTAAAAAGCAGTTCAAAGAATTTAACTCATCCGATCGAAACAAAATAGAAAGCATCTAACACAAACACAGACTGGACGTGGCAAGGTATAAATACATCCCTCACAGCAATAAAAACACAAATAAGACAAATTTAAAAGTACATGCAGTTACTGACAGCTAGTTCAAAGCCAATAACAAATATTAAAAATTCGTGTATGTAAGACGCTGTGTGCCTTTCTTGTCCCATGTGTGTCTTTGTCAAATGATTTCCTTTCTCCTGGACTTACACTTGGAGTGTCTACCATTGATTCATTGGTTTAGTCATGACACTTGTTGAGACAAACTGACTGTGCATAACACTACTGTATCAATTTTTTTTTCAATATTGGAGTAAAGGTCTTTAAAAGATATTGAAGTTTAAGGTCAATTCAAAATGCGATTTTGAAGTAAAAATACTTCTATAATAAACAATATCTAGTAAAAAGTAAAGTGTATGTTAATGTATCATAATACGGGGCCCCAGTAGAACACAACCTTAAGGTCGCGTAAAAATGCACCAGTTCGCCTCACTTTTAAAAATATATAAAAAAAAAAATAATGTCGTAGGTTGTTATAAATGAAACGCAGATTTGCTCACTTAATCCCTTAAGTGGCGGGTCTGATTGGCCATATTGAGGCCACACAATATCAATATACAGAATAAATTCTGTATTTTATAAAGCAAACCTGCAGAAGCAAATTGTTGTTTTTGCTTCGCCAGGATTCGAACTCATGCTATTGTGATATCGAGACAACGCCGCCTGCACTATGTCCATCGCTCTAGATAACTCGGCCGCTGAACTAAATAATTCAGCTTTCGGTGGCCTAGTGTTACATTCTCGTCAGTAGAATCTATAGTTGTAACACAGTATATGATATATGGAATTGATTGCAGATTAGCTAAATATCGTAAGATACAGTCACAGAAATATTGATCTTGATACGTACGTCTAAACACGTGATACACGGCTGAATCACATTTTATATTCTTAATTACTCTAAATATCAGCACAGCTCTGTATTTGCGTATAAATGGTACGTCATAATTCCGTATACATGGAATTTGAAGTCTATCCATACGGAAACAGCTCTGAATATCCGTCTTTTGAACTCTGTAAATACATAAACGATTTCTGTATATACAAAAGGCGCGAACATACATAATTGAATAATATATACCCCTATAAACAATTTGTAATTTTATTGCTGTTCTTCATCTCAAAGTCACAGTGAGGCCTTCAACACGGAGTAAAAATTAAAACTCCCACCTCACTGCTTATTAAATAAGACGGCCTCTAGCACCGGCTTCAGCGGAATTCTTTGCAAAACTAATTTGGATAGATTTTGTAAGATTTAACGCTACATAATCGGGCCTGGACAGAAAAGAACATACTGGAAAGTAGTACATATTTAAAACAAAATAGTTCCTACGCATACAGGTAAAACTGTCGGAGTAATGGGTTGTCGGATAATTTGGTTGTCGGACTAATGGGTTGTCAACCCCTTGCTGCTGTGCATGTGTCATGACTCATTGAGGAGAACCACTATTGGGATAATCTCATATCTGTAGCTAGTTCTGAATGACCTCCTTTGATGACCTCTGCATTGTTGTGATGTAAAGCCCCTCGCTGATGTGCACTTGTCATGAGGAGAACTACTACAACATGAGCTAAAACTATATTTCCTGTTAATAAATTTTATATCATATTCTTTTGATTTTTATAAAACCGACCTCTTTACACTTAATGCTTCATACTGTAATAATATTCTACATTGCTCATATTATTACTTTATTACTTTGTGTTTTATGTATTGTGTATTTCACTAAAAAAACTTTTTTTTTTATAATTATCATTGTATTATGATGTTTATGTATCTTGCTTGACAAGGGCCCATGATTGGTAACATAAAATAATGTCTAATGTCTAATGGTTGTCGGACCAATGGTCCGTCAGACTAATGAACTGTCGGAATGGGTCTATTGCTTGGCTAAGATCAATGACACAGCTCCGATTACGCCCATTTCGACATTGTATACCAAATGATCTATACTCGTTTAATGACAATTATCAAAAATAAATCGTATGTGCAGAAAAATCACAATTTCATTATTTTTCTGTTAAACATTTATTTTTTAAATCATTTTTTCCTTATTCTATATTTTTACAGAATATTCTTTATATTTTAGCACAACATTTTCTCTATTCCTTATATTTGAGCACCTCATTTTCTCTATTCTTTACTTTTTGGGTCATTATTCTCTATTCTGTAAAACCCATTGATGTACATGCTCGGCATCGTAGGATAAAACAGTCCTCAGTTCACTCTAAATATAGTCCTCGGACCGATCACAGAACAAATTTGCCCCCTCCCTCCAAGGGTGACGTGCCCTTTTTCCTGACGCCATGCCCTTTTTTTCGGACGCCATGCCCTTTTTCTTCTGAAAAATTTGACGCCATTTGCCCTTAAGCGTAATAAGGGTCGAGATCGGATCGCGGTATTGGGGGTTTTTCGCTGATGGAAAGGCGACAAGCATCGTCTAAAGTTAGTAGCATGTTATTTCATGAAGAAAGTATTTATCACTTCCGCGATACTCGAGAGCGTACATCAAATCATTCTTAATTTCGGCATAATAAGTCGGTTACTTCGTTAGAACGTGGTGAAAGTTGCATGAAGTAAATCTGTTATTCATTTATTGCATTAAAAACGTCATATTCCTTTCCAAATTGCGTGCCTAACATCGTTTTTTTTGTTGTTGTTGTAAATTTCCTCGTCCGCCATTGAAATATTTATCGGAGTCGGGAAACGGACCAGCTATGAACGAAATCCGGATCTTTACGATATTGACTATAGACGCATGAATGGCACTGCTGACGGAAGAATATTGATCCCGAAAGGAAAAATTACGCATTCCACATGCATTAACATACTTTTGTTTAGATCAACTTGATTAATGTATATATTTCTATGTATATGCATTGTTTGAATTTATTTATTAAAGTTGCTCAACTCTGGGACTATTATACTAATATCATTATACAATGTATCAGCTTAACTTTGTTAAATTTATATATCTTTTAATGAGAAACACTGAATATGTGTAACTTACGAGTTTATTTATGTGCCCTATTTGGTATAGTCGACGCGCAAAGTGCCCTTTTGGTAAAAAAAATACCATGCCTTTATTCAGTTCTGAGATAAAACACTACTGGGGAATAGAAATGATGGTCACTTGGTATTCTTCCGACCAGCAGCAAAACGCTTGCCAAAGTGAGGCGTCCGTTTAGCTGTGCGGGATGTATCAAGTTTGCAGCCACGTCCGATCAGAATGGGGACGTTAAATCCGATGCCTCGTGTAAAGAGATTGTCATGCTCTTTGCGCGTTAAGAACCTGCAACAACTCTTTGAGGGGTCCGTAGGTGGCCTGTTGCAAGGCAAAATTTCTGTCCCTATCCAATATACCCTCATTTTCTAGTGGCAGTCCAAATTTCCCCGAACATCATCCATGATGGCCTCTATTGCAGGACCTATCTATTTCATTTATTGTTATATTGTTCTCGTCCTGAATATGCATGAAATATTTGCCACTGGACATTAAGCAACCAACAATCAATCAATCAGAACAAATTTGATTAATAGGCACACGAAGGTGTGGACAAGGGTTTACAGAAAAGAGAACAATGGAAATATTGAAATGTTCGGTTTACCAATGGTAATGTTACGCGAAGTCGTTCACGTAAATTTTGATCAAATTTCAGAACTTTGCGCTTTTTACACAGATTACATACGTATTTTAACTATTTAATATTTTAAAATGGACAATAAAATATAAGAAGCATGGGATGTCTGTATATGTATAATACACTCGTTCTATCAAAGAAATGTATCTGGTTCTAGGTGCCATTTTATAAGCAAATGCACTCGTTATCTTGTCTTATATACCATAGATCCTTATATACTTACATTTTAAGATTATGGTAAAATTATTTTGCGACTTAATATCAGGCTGGGCATTTTGGAACAAGTTATGAGGATGTGGATGGGGTTTACAGAATAGACAATAACGAGTTACTAAATTATAAAGAATAGAGAATAAAGGTATGGTTACCTATGATTGTTTATGTCCAATTCATTTGAAATCGTGTGGATAGTTGTCCCTTTGTCACTCCTTATTAAAAAGAAAGAACAAAGAATAGAGAAAATGGCATAGAAAATTTAAAGAATACAGAATTGAAGGACTCTCCAGCACCCTCATGCAGCCATTGCGTTAACTAACGTATTGAAACCCCATTTCTTTCACGAGGTACGTGTGTGGCAATGTTTCGAGAAATTACAACTAAAGTAGTTGTTAGTTTCTGTGTCTCTTGTAAAGAGTCGTTTCATTGGTATGGTGGCCAGTTAAGACAATTTCGTGATTTCGCTTTTCATATTCTAAAGAGCGAAAACGCGAAGTCAAACATGCAAAACGCTAAAACACAAAGTCGAAAACACGAAAACGCGAAAAGCACAAACGTTAGGTGAAACCATTGCTCGTTTTCGACTTTGTATTTTGCGCGTTTTCGTGTTTTCAAATTTCTGTTTTCGTGTTTTCGACTTTGCGTTTTCGCATTTTCGACTTTGTATTTTCGCATTGTCGACTTCGCGTTTACGAAAAAACAAATAAGACTGACATGAACCAAAGACAACCATTGAACTACAGACTCCTGATTTGGGACAGGCACATAAAGTATTTGATGGGTTAAACATGTTGGTGAGAGCTCAACCCTCCCCTAACCTGGGACAGTGTTGTAACAGCACAACAAAGGAACAATCTAAAAAATCAGTTGAAAAGACTTAACTCAACAGATCGATACAATGCAGAAAAACATCAAACAAAAACACAGACCAGACGCGAGAGGGTATTTATCCATCCCTCATCCCTAACAACAAAAAGACACTCAGATCTGATAGTACTCACAGTTACTAACATCAAGTTCAAAGCCAATAACAACTAATAAAAAGCTCATGTATCCAAGATTAAAATATCAATTAGGTCACAACCAAATTCCGATGGATTTAGTGTAAAGACGTCATTAACATGACCTTATGCAATGCCAGAATATAGGTATCGACAGATTGTAGTACCGTGAAAGTACATATGTCGCAGTACGAAAGCATACGGAAGCCGGTTCTGTTAAGGTGGAGTTTTAATTCTAGTTCGTTATAACGACTTAGCAAACTTGTTATAACGACTAAGCTTATCTAACTCGTTATAACAACTTAACAACTCGTTTAAACGACTTAGCTTACTCGATTAAACAACTTAATTAACTCGTTAAAACGACTTAGCTAACTCGCTATAAAGACTTGTGTTAATGTGTCTTTTAATTGAGTTAAGCCATTTTAATTGATATTTTATAGTGTGTCTTTCTATGTTGTGATGTTACACTATTGTTTCAGATAAGGGTGAAGGTTTGGTACCATTAAAACGTTTAAACCCGCTGCAATTGTTTGCACCTGTCCTAAGTCAGGAATCTCATATTCAGTAGTTGTCGTTTGTTGATGTGGTTCATAAGTGTTTCTCGTTTCTCGTTTTTATGTAGATTAGATCGTTAGTTTTCCGTTTGAATGGTTTTACACTAGTAATTTTGGGACCCTTTATAGCTTGTTGTTCTGTGTGAGCCAAGGCTCCGTGTTGAAGACCGTACTTTGACCTATCATTGTTTACTTTTATAAATTGTGACTTGGATGGAGAGTTGTCTCATTGGCACTCATACCACATCTTCTTATATTTATTAGCTATTTTCCTGGACTTAACTATAACCCCTATAATGTATTGGTCTTGCTTTATTTAAATTGTCTTCTTATTCATAGATTTTTAAATGTCGACTATAATTGCACATTAATTAGAAATAGAGATTGAAATGATGAAGACATAGTCTTTCAATCAGTTTAATTGAAGTCTGGAGCTGGCATGTTAGTAACTGCTAGTATTCCTTTGTTAATTTATGTATTATTGTCATTTTGCTTAGTTTCTTTTGTTACCTATTATGACATCGGACTCTTTTTTTTTTAAATGAGTTAAACTGTATGTATTGCTGTGTGTTTGTTTTTTTTTTACATTGGCTAGAGGTATAGGGAGAGCGTTGAAATCTCGCAAAACATGTTTAACTCCGCCGCATTTTTGCGCCTGTTCCAAGTCAGGAGTCTCCGGCCTTTGTTAGTCTTGTATGATTTTTAATTTTAGTTTATTTGTATGTTTTGAATTTAATATGGCCTCCATTATCACTAAACTAGTACACATTTTTGTTTAAGGGCCATCTGAAGCACGCCTTCGGGTGCGGGATTTACTCGTTTTGTTGAAGACCCATTGGTGGACTTCGGTTGTTTTGCACTTTGGTCCGGTCGTTGTTTTTGACACATTCCCTATTTCCATTTTTCTCATCACATCGTCTGTCGTCCGTCGTCGTCCGTCGTCGTCGTCGTCGTCGTTAACTTTACATTTTGAACTTCTTCTAGAGAACCACTGAATGGAATGAAACCAAACATGGCATGAATGTTCCTTATGAGGTGCTGACCAAGTGTTGTTACTTTGAAGCTGATCCATCATCCAAAATGGCCGCTTGCGGGGACTTAGTTTAATATAGGACCCTATGGGAAATACATACAAATGTCTTCTTTTAGAGAACCACTGAATGGAATGAAATAAAACATGGCATGAATGTTCCTTATGAAGTGCTGACCAAGTGTTGTTACTTTAAATCCGATCCATCATCCAAGATGGCCGCCAGCGGGGACTTAGTTTAACATAGGACCCTATGGGAAATACATACGAATGTCTTCTTTTAGAAAACCACTGAATGGAATGAAACCAAACTTGCATGAATGTTCCTTATGAAGTGCTTACCAAGTGTTGTAACTTTGAAGCCGTTCCGTAATCCAAGATGGCCGCCTGCGGGGACTTAGTTTAACATAGGACCCTATGGGAAATAGTTACAAATGTCTTCTTTTAGAGAACCACTGAATGGAATGAAACTAAACATGGCATGAATGTTCCTTTTGAGATGCTTACCAAGTGTTGTAACTTTGAAGCCGATCCGTAATCCAAGATGGCCGCCAGCGGGGACTTAGTTTAACATAGGACCCTATGGGAAATACATACGAATGTCTTCTTTTAGAGAACCACTAAATGGAATGAAACCAAACATGGCATGGATGTTCCTTATGAAGTGCTGACCAAGTGTTGTTACTTTGAAGCCGATCCATCATCCAAGATGGCCGCCTGCTGGGGACTTAGTTTAACATAGGACCCTATGGGAAATATTTACAAATGTCTTCTTTTAGAGAACCACTGAATGGAATGAAACCAAACATGGCATGAATGTTCCTTATGAGGTGCTGACTAAGTGTTGTTACTTTGAAGCTGATCCTTTTTCCACGATGGCCGCCAGCGGGGGACTTCCTTTAACATAAGACCCTATTGGAAATACATACAAACGCTTCTTCTAGAGGTGCACTGAATGGAATGAAACCAAACATGGCATAAATGTTTCTTATGAGGTGCTGATGAAGTGTTGCTACTTTGTGGCTGATTTACTGTTCAAGATGGCCACCAGGATTTTTATTAAATTACAGGGCCAATACTAAACCAAATTTGGCCTCACTCATTATTAGGGTATCTGTTATGGTTTTAATCTATTTTACCATGATTTCCAAAACCAAAGTAGAATCAGGTGAGCGACACAGGCTCTAGAGAGCCTCTAGTTCAATTTTATTGAAAGATGTATAACTGCAAAAAAAGAAATTGAAGATGATATATATTTTTACTTTGATGTCTTTCATACATCGAAGATTGCAAACCTTTTCTATTTAATATAGAACTAAATAAGGATGTAAAATTAAAGACATTCACTGACAAATCTAAATATTTAAATTTGTCTGGATGTATTGTTCAAATGGAAAAGGTAAATCACAGAAGTCCATTTTGATTTTCATTACACGGAAATATTTGTGGATCTATACAAGTGTGTTTTGTTGAACAATCTACTGAGCTTCAGAGTTATTACCTCTTTTAACACAATTGTCGTGATTACGAAATGTGCTACGTTTTTAAGTTCAATTTCGATTAGCGGTAGTGGAATTGATATTATAAACGCGATTTTTTAAGCAGGTGAATATTTGAAGTGTCATGCACAGAGGTTTTTTTTTAGTTATTTTACCGGTTTTTTTTTTCAATTATTATTATCATAGTTTAAAAGAAGATAAATCAAAGAGGCCGATAGACAAAACGTTTGAATTTGGATCATAATAACGGGAGGAGTACTAGGTAGTGCAGTCAAAGAATTCTAAAATAAATTGAACACTTTTATTTCGTAGAGCAATTCTTTTTTTGGACAATAAATTCAAATAGAAAAAAAAATCGCTCCTGCTCTATCTATATGTTCGTTGTATTTTAGCACCCCAGTTATTTTTTTCTATTCTATATATGTTAGTACCCTATTATTTATTCTCTATTCTTTAAATTTTAGCATCCCATTATTTTCTATTTTTACCCTTTTTTTCTGTTCATTTTTGTTTGTCCATTCTGTAGTCTTTTCCATTATTCTCTCTCAACACCCTACCCAAACCTTCATTCATGTATATGACAGGCATCACGATCTGTCTAGTTATATAAAAATTTCAGAACGAAATTAACATTTTAGTTTTTGTTTTAGTTTACATATTATTCTCTATTTTTATCCTATTATTTTTATTCCTTTTTGTGTCTATTCTGTGGTCTTTGTCTATTATTCTCTATTGTATACACTCCATCCAAAACTTCATTATGCATATGACACGGCAGGCATCATTATTTGTATAGTTATATAAAATATATTTAAAACAAAATATATATCTTAGTCTTTTTTAGCTTATAGTTTACATAATATTTCAACTAACAAGCCAATGAAAAATACTTACATTTTCTAAATATTAATTCATATAAATCCTGACAAAAACAATTTAAATTAGTTTAAAATGAGAAGAAAAGAGATATATATTAAATCTTTTTGTGAAAAATACATTTGTGGATATATTTGTAATTTCAAAATGGTTGTGGGAGCACACATCTCGTTTAGTTATTCTCTGAAAACTTAAGATACTGTGCAAAGGGAGGCAAATCAAATTTTACCAAAAAGGTGCCGTATCGCCAGCTGATGGTGCAAAATCAGCAGGTGCCGTATCAGCAGGTGAGTGATCTAGACCTTACTTGCTAATTCGGTTTGTTTATATTGAGAAATCCACTGTTTTATATCATTTTACTATAACTTACAATTTTGACGCACATATAAGATAAAAATGAATATTGTTGACAAGGTCATTATTTTTTTCTCAGTGAAACTGTCAAAAGAGAAGTAAACCCGAAACCTCAGAAGAACGTCAGGTTTGTATTTATAAAAGATACCAAACGTAGTTGTTTCATTGTTCTCATTTCCACGTTCAACTCTTATGTGGATTGACTTTTGCTACAATAATAAAACCAATCAAAATACCTAGGTTTGTCTTCCTAAGTCAGATTTAACATTGCGTTGTACTGTTCTTCATCTCTATAATTATCCTTTGTTCAATTGGTTTTGATTCCACTGGAACCGATGAGTATGATATTAACAAAACGCGCGTATAATATACTAAGTTATCATATGTTAAATACTTGTTCTTTCTCTTGAAGACATGCTATTATTATACAATATACCCTTGAAACTACTGAGTGATTTGGCAGTACCGTAAATTGCTTTAAATAATTAATTGATTCTCTTTTGCACGTAATCAACTGTTCCAACTAATTTTAGCGACTTTGGTTTTGGAATATACATATGGTTTACTTTTGATTGATTGGACTAATGGGTTGCACGACATATATAAACAATGTAAATATATGTATATATATATCATCAGTTTGGCTGTCCTAAGTATTTTGTCATTGAGTATTCATGATAAAACTTTGTCGAGAAAAGAGCTCGACGACATCAAATGGATCTTTTGAAAGATTAGAGAATTGTGGAGAAATATATTGACATGAGGGTAAAATGTCCTAGTAAAGTTAAAGGTGAATAATCAATTAAAACGTTACGTTTAAATATTGATTGAACCGATGCTATAAAAGTTAGACAATTCTCTTGAAATATTTAAATCGTGTCATATGATATTTTATTGAGTTACAACAACATCTAAACAATACAGATACAGATGCAGCATATGCAGGTAATTGTTATGTTATGTAGTTTTATGTTGGACGAGTATATAAGACCAAGTTTTGTTACATCATTAAGTAAGAAATTGAAATTTGAAAACGGATATATGTAAAGCACAAAACAAGTATTTTGCGTCAAAAAAAAAAAAATTGTTTTATGTTAAAGAACGTTATGGCACACATATGTGACTATCAATATAAAACCTTTATTGTCAATGACAGACTCAGTGATTCGACTTCAAACAACGTCTCATTCTTAGGCAGTAGTTTATCGTTTTAATCAGACATTTACACAGTTTAGTTGGTATAATATACTATAGTATACGTATTCTATACTTGTGTTTTTTTTCTGATAGCGGACTGTTCTTTAGTCAAAACTATTCCACCATGATAAGGTGTACGAAATAAGTGAATTTATAAATCAAGAGTGTATGAAACTTCTTTTTTAAACTGTTGACAGTATTGTTGTGATAATATCAAACTTATCTAATATTTCAAACACTGTTTAAGTGAATATGTAACCTCAAATATGTGGGATATAAAACATACTATAAATCAGGAACCTGGTCAGTGGTTGTATTATTTCAGATTGCTATTAAGTCGCCAAAACGGAGTTTTGGAGACTTATTGTTTTGTCCCGTTTCTTATTATTAAGTCGCCAAAACGGAGTTTTGGAGACTTTATGTTTTTGTCCCGTTTCTTATTATTATTATTATTATTATTATTATTATTATTATTCTTCTTAACCCTAATTTGTCCGACCATTTTCTTCCAAGCCTTAAATGATGGAAACTTTATATTTGGTATGATGTTGGGATAGTATCCTAGGGTGCATTCACTATTTTTATTTCAAATGGGGTCATCTTGGCACTTTTGGGGCCGGAACATGGGTGGGGTCATTTTTCGACTATTGATTCGCTACTGGTAGAACCTTTAAGTTTTGTGTAATACAAGAGACCGATGTCCAGGTGTCCATGCCACATTTTTATTTCAGCCCGGGGTCGTCTTGGCATTATTTTAGGGGTCAATTTTCATGGAACATTCTAGAACAATAGTCACGTGATTAGTCATGTGATAGTGTTGAATTACTCCTATGTACTTTTATGTTATATAATGATAGATTATTACAGGTAGCACCATATGTAGCTGTAATTCGACTTTGGAATTTTAAAATGGCCGCCGTTACCATGGAAACTGCAAAATGTGAAAAATTTTAAAATGCTTCAAATTTAATGAAATTTTACAGAGATGTTAACGAGTGTATGTAGATTTGGAATTTGACTTTGGAATTTCAAAATGGCCGCCGTTGCCATGGAAACTGCAAAATGTCAAAAATTCAGAATGCTTCAAACTTAATGAAACTTTACACAAATGTTGACTGTCTTATGTAGATGTGGCATTTGACTTTGAAATTTCAAAATGGCCACCGTAACCATGGAAACACGAATGGCTAAATTTGAAAATTGGTCCAATTTTATGAAACTTGTAAGTAATGTGACCTGTCATGTGTAGATGTGCTATCCGACTTTGAAATTTCAAAATGGCTGCCGTTACCATGGAAACAGCAGAACAATGGTTGGGGCCGTTTGGCGACTTTTGTGTTAGCATCCTAACACAGGATTACTTGTTATTATTATTATTATTCTTCTTTTCTAAACCCTTAAACTGTCCTACCATTTTCTTAGAAGCTATAGAGGATGGAGACTTTATATTTTTTTCTGGGTATGGGTCTGCATCATGCGGGTTGCAGAACCCAATGTTCATGATACCAGGGTGTCATTTTGGCATAATTAGGGGGCTCAAAGATGGGTGGGGTCAAACTTATTTTACATTTCTTAAATTTGTTACTGTATGTAAAGGTAGATGGAATTATGATTACTTTTATGAATATTAAGAGACACATGTCTGCTTCAACATGGAACTTTTTTTATTTCAGTAGGGGATATCCTTGGCATAATTTTAGGGGGTTGAATTTTCATGGAATATTCCAGAACATCAATGTTAAATTTATTCTAGAGACATTGAATGGTATATGATGGTATATAATTAAGGAGAGAACAATTTACAGCAGGAGTTTGACTTTGGAATTTATAAAATGGCCGCCGTTGCCATGGAAACAGCAAAAATATGAAAACTTCAAAATGCTTCAAATTTAATGAAACTTCAAACAAATGTTGCCTAGCTTATGTAGACTTGACTTTTGAGTTTGGAATTTCTAAAATGACCGCTGTTACCATGGAAACGGCTAAAATATGAAAACTTCAAAATGTTTCAAATTTAATGAAACTTAAAACAAATGTTGCCTAGCATATAATGAAACCATTGATTTCGCAGAACAATGATTTTGGGTCCGTTTGGCGACTTTTGTGTTAGCATCCTAACACAGGATTACTAGTTCCATTTATTTTTTAACGATTTAGGGTTCCTATTGATACTAGTAGTTTCTTCCACTTATTCAAAACCTCGGGACCACTAAGAGCTTGTCATTTTATAATTCGATACATGTCTGTCCATCGTATAGCGTTGACATATATCAATTGATACGCTCGTGTATATAATAATGTTAAGGTCTTCGTTAGCTTGGGCCTGCTCGTAACACACAAACTGTTCAAACTGTGTTATAAAATCTACACTGCAGAAGTTTTACGATCACCATCACGAATGGGTTGACCGATTCGATATGTCTGTGTCTCAATTCAATAGCGCCATGTTATCGCAGTCGTATATCCTTGGATACGAGAATAGTCGTCTAAACTGTAATTGTGCCGATTGTGACATATTTACTGAGTGCGGACTCGCATGGCGGGTGATGCATGCATAGCAGGAGACAGGTACTACGTCGACGCTTCATTATGGAGGTAATGTGATAACCTTTTGTTACTTTGGTTTGTCTTCCTAATCGATTTAAGGGATTTTGGCATCGGTAAACTATTGCTTCTTAATTTGAAGGACGAAAACATGTAAGGATCTAGATGCCTGTTGGTTATTGGTGTTGTTTGGTTGCCGTTTTAGTTTTCTTAACCCATTATATTCCCTTTTACCTTTTGCATTGTCCAATTTGTTTGCTTCTATTTTGTATTATGACAATAAATACACAAATAATAATGTAAACGTTTAAAGACTTAAAACAGAATAATTAAACGACAAGGGGTTTTATCTTCCTAAGTTATACTATGATTGATAGTTGTTTCATTGGCAATCAAAAGTAATACACCACAAATTCCGAACTCAAATGAAAATTCAAATGGAAAGTCCCTTACCAAATGACAAAATCAAGAGCTCGAACGCATAAAATAAAAGGAAAACAACTGTCATATTCCTGACATGGTACATGTATTTCCTTATGTAGAAAATGATGGATTAAATCCGGTTTTAAAGCTAGCTAGACCTTTCACTTGTATGACAGTCGAATGAAATTCCTTATATTGACAATAATGTGTATGGAAAACAAACATACATAATGGAGAGTTGTCTCATTGGCACTCATACAACATCTTCTTATATCTATATAATAGTAAAAAAATAATCAACAATTGGGGTACAGCAGTCAACATTGTGTTTTCATCTTAAACACTATAAAAGCACACAACTATGTGAACAAAGAAAACAAAATGGCATATAGAGATAGCACATAAGCAAAAATAAAAGACAAGAATCAAACCACATTCCCTTAATTTATATGATAGTTGACGCTTGTTTATCAAACTTTGGCGATACATCTCGTCTCACTACAATGTTTTTGAACCTTATTTTCTACACATGCATTAAACTTTGAAATGTGTGCATTCAAACATGTTTTTTTGTAGACTCAACGGATATTAAAGTTTGTTTCTTGTTCCATTATTCGTTATTGATTACAAAGTTGTTTTGATGTTTTCCATATGGGCTACTAGTATATTGTTTTATTCTAAATTTGATGTGACTTTAAAAACTTGTATAATAACATAAACGGTATTAATTTTACTGCCCTACTAGCGCATTTTGACAATAAATGCATCTTCATTGATGTTCGCGGCCAAAATATTCTAAAACAAATTTTGTTCAAAAATTAGAGCTGATAAAACCAAAACGGACAAAACGTATAGCCAAAACCGAGCGAGGACCAGAGCTTTGCATGAGGAGAAAACTTAGAGATATTTATTCATTTACTGAAGAAAAGAATGTAATATCCCAATGTTTTGTAGTCTAACACTTTTACATGGAACTTGTTATGGACACAACAAATGGTACAATTACACCGCCTAGCATAATTGCAATAGACCATAATTATGTAAAACAGGAAATATGTTTGTCTATTATATTGTCTTACATTCCTTTTATGTGTATTGATTTAAAAAAGGTTAACTTTAATTGATCTAAATTTCAGGACAGAAATAATTTCTGAGTAAGTACCGATATTCATATAATTTAAAGAAATAAATTTACTGAATAAATCTTTTTTTGCATGGATACTGATGTGTAATATATTCACTTGGACACGGTAACATTATTAACAACGGTACATAATATTATATTTGAGTATCTGACGTAAACATAAAAGTTTTATGTCAGAAAATGGGTAAAACGCAGCCAGGTGAGCCAAAACTGAACACTTTAATTATCTGTATAGATTAAGTTTACAATGTACAATGAGAATATGTATTCTTGTTGTGGATGCTTGATCATTCCTTACCGACAAATATGTTGTTGTTGCAGCAGACAAATCATCCAACAATATTGTTTTATATGCAAAGCCATTATTAGGAAGTTGGATATCACACCAACATTGGGAATCCAACATATACATGTACCCTACATCATTCACGATAGAAGAGATAGAGGAATATCACAAATCCGTCCTTCTCTTCTTTGGTATTAACATTAAAAGGATGGCGAAAATCTTCCAACTTTACACTGGATACGTAAGCTTCACAAAATCCTGATAAAAATTATTTTCAAAACACCGAACTCTAGGGTAAGTAAAAAGGGAAGTCCATAAAACTCCAAAGAACGATTTATAGCCGGTTCGTCAAGATGTTCAAGTAAACATATTTCTAAAGTTCTTACCACCATTCATTCAACAGTAAAAGATGGCCTTTAGAAATATTGTAATGAGTTATATTCAATCAGCGGTGTCAATCAGATGTGGATGATTTAAAATTCTAAGGATTGACTACAAAATCTACAATCAAAATGTTTACAATTTTGCAGTAATATTAAAACATTTGATTATTGTACGCTTGACACTACTATTCCCAATGCTTAATAAAATATCAAATACCTCATATCATTAAACAGAGCTTTTTCTACAAAATTGGAAATGTAAATAAAATTATTTGCTATTCATCATGAAAGATCTTACTTTGGGAAGAACTACAGGACATACACCGAAGATTAAAATATCAAAATGCTGGACTGTTTTTAAACTTCAACATATTTGTTGATTTGGGGAATAATATGTCAGCAAACAGTCGGTATTCCAATGGGCATTTACTGTGCACCATTTCTGGCCGACTTGTTTTGTACCGATATGAAGAAGAGTTCATACAGAACCTTCTCAAAGAAAAAAGAAAAATCATCTTGCAAAGTTTTCAATTCACGTTCAGTTGATATGTAACGCTCATGCATGTTCACACTATACGGACTTCATTGACAGGATGTGCTCATTACACCATCACTGATCCAACAGAGTAATGAGGCAGAACGAATTACGGTCACCATCACGAATCGGTTGACAATGACGATGTGTCGGTGTCACAACTTAGTAGCGACAGGTTTTGTGGACTTAGATGTCTAGATTGTCCGTATAGTCTGATCTGTAATCGGTTGACAATGACGATGTGTCGGTGTCACAACTTAGTAGCGACAGGTTGTTGTGGACTTAGATGTCTAGATATCCGCATAGTCTGATCTTTTGACAATGACGATGTGTCGGTGTCGGTAACTTAGTAACGACAGGTTTTGTGGACTTAGATGTCTAGATATCCGTATTGTCTGATCTGTAACTTAATAGCGACAGGTTTTTGTGGACTTAGATGTCTAGATATCTGTATAGTCTGATCTGTAACTTAGTAGCGACAGGTTTTGTGGACTTAGATGTCTAGATATCCGTATAGTCTAATCTGTAACTTAGATGTCTAGATATCCGTATAGTCAGATCTGTAACTTAGATGTCTAGATATCCGTATAGTCTGATCTGTAACCGATTGTGTCCTATTCCCCATTGTGACATTTTACTAAGCATGAATTCGCATGGCGGGTGAAGCATGCAAAGCAGGAGAAACTTATCCTGTCTACCAAACCGGTCTTGCTCTTTTTCATGCTGTTCCCTTGGTTTCTGTTTGTTACCTTCCTAATCGATTTACGAGATTTGAACATCAAACTACTGTCACCTTAATTTATCACAGCTCACACGGACACAACAGCTCCGAATGAAATGCGTTTCCTATCATCACCTTAAAAGATGTCATGGAAACGACCTTTGTGCAGTCTTCAGATTCCTCTTTGTACTACATAAATTTTGCAGCATAGTTTTAAATGTAATCGTAAAACTGTAAACTTGTGATCAACTCATTACTGATACCTATTATCAAAGTAACGTAACCACCAAATGTGACAATACACGTAGTCATGAGGATCTGTATTAAACTGCTTCTAATACTGTGTACGCTATTACCTGTACTCTTTGTTGACTGATCGATGTCGGTAAAACACGACAAAAGACTTAACGAAAGAATGATTGATCACAAGTCTAATGTTAATGATCCTGAGAACAATGAATTTCTCTAAAACACTTACACCAGCCTCACTATTCCCATTGATTCTATGAAAGTCAAGATTTAGAGAAAATCTGTCATTCAAAAATTATTCCATATTGAGTTCACAATATCGCTTATAAATAGAAGGTTTTGAATTTGGGAACAGCTATCCCTTATGGCTGTAACTACAGAAATTGATGGTGTAGGTATTTTGTCTAGTCCCAGGTGGAGTCATATTAACAAATTGAAAATGTTTAACACCTTTGTTTGATGCTATATGAACACATTCACTACCCACTGTTCACATCGTGTCTATAGATAGTTTGTTATCCTCTGTTCATAAACCTTTAGGAATTCTCTATATTCGAACTTAACTTTTTCCGTACCTTTATCTTAGCTCATTTCACTATTCCATGAGGCCCAATACACTTCCTTGATTTATACCAATTATTCAAAGTACATATTGGTTGCAATAACTATTGATATTGCTAACCATAGGCTATTCAAACCAGCAATAACTACTTCCAAACATGAACATGATGATAAAACAGTAGTAATTCGTAGTTTTAATATGAAATTGTTGATAAGGGTTTGGATGCCGTCAATATATACCATCAATATTAGCAATATTTTCCACAACAAATCTGTGCAGAAAACAACACCTGATTATTGCATAAATGAAACAACACCGTAATTTCATAAATGTACAACAAAACTATTGCTTCCACTATTTTTAACCAAAAGAGGGTAATAGAGTCCTTTGCCCCCAGGTTTGTAAGATCGAACCTTCTGATTGCATTTGTGCATTATTGCCAAACAAATATAGTCCCGCTGGTAATGTTATTACTGGAGGCTTTTGGATTGTAAAGAGTGAACAAGTTAGATCGTCGCTAGCCAAAGGATCAAGAATTCCAAAGCCCATTATCTGGAAGTACAACTTCATGTTAATTATGGATGCAGGTAATGACTACGCAGAAAATGGGTAAAATGCAAGCCAGATAAGCCGAAACTAGATACTTCATCTGAAAGGATCAATGCTATTAGTTCATACATTCAGAAGCGCATTCAAAATTTATGATGTATAATGATTTTGAAAAGAAGATGCTTCACCAAATAAATTCCGTTTACTATATTTCAATAGTGGCCAGTCGCTGCTATATATCTGTGGTTAACACTACATCATGTAATGCTAAAGATTCACTGAAAACATGGTATACAGTACAAGCGGAACTTGGAAACGTATGTCAGCATGAAATAAAACTTAACAGAAAAGTCCTAATTTTAATTATTTTTAACATTTTGTTTATCTTTAAACATGGAAGACGTTTTTAGAGTACGCCTAAGTAAGATTGTCAAAAGCTAGACAAAGTATAACCATTGCGTTAATAGTGGAGTGACATTAACCATAAAATTAAATTTTAATGAATCCACCTAACAAACAGCTTGATTATATATCATTCAAAATTCATCATCTCTACATTCCGTTTTTGCCCAGTGGTAAACAAATCGTACGGTGCAATTTCCGTCAAGTCATCATCAAAGGCCAAAGACATACAGTTTCTCATTTTTTCAAAATACCAACATTATTGCATATTCTTCCTTCTCTATAATAGAATAATATATGCAAATAAGGAAGAGAAGAGATTAACAGTCGCTTATCAAGCACAAATTTAGATTTTTAAATCGTGTTTTAATAGAAGCACCTTTTTCCAGACATTTATTCAAATTTTAGCTATAAGTAAATAAAATGCCATTTTCGGGTTTTGTATGATAAAATTTTCCAACACATCAAATGAGCCTCATAGAACAGGATACAATAATTCCAAATCAAATGAAAATAAAAAGGTTAGTCGCGCTATATTTACAAAAAAATGCAATTCTTTAAAAATCGCCACACAATGTAATAAATGCTATAAAAGCAAAATATATCTTGGGGATATCGATATTTCTATGTCCAAAATCAAATAAATGTCTATTGTTTAGGTCAAGGATGTTTTTTTTTTGTCCGTCCTTGACCTTTGATCATAATGTGACGGAAATTGCACCGTTCGATTGTTTTACGACCAGGCAAAACGGAATGTACAGATGATGAGTTTTCGAATGATATATAATACAGCCGTGTGTTAGGTGGCTGCATGTAAGTCTTTAACTTAGAGGTTTTTGAAAATGTCACTCTCCTATAACTGATTTGTTAAAACAAAATCAGCGGTCTAAGATAATTCAGATTAATTTGCTGGTTGGAAAATCAAATGTTTAACCACGAATATGTAGGACATAACAGAGATAGTTTAATGGTGAAGTTGAAATCATCTCTTCGTAAGTTTTAAGGACGCCTTCACGAGTTGGGTGACCGTTGTGGAATATCCGTTTCACAGATGATAGCGGATATGTTCCTTATGTCGAACCTACAATCTCGTCCCTTTTCGTGAATGTGACCTACCATATAAGACTTACTACCGGATTTGTATTAAAATAAGCAACACGACAGTTGTCATATGTGGAGCAGGATCTGCTTACCCTTCCGGAGCATCTGAGATCACCCCAGTTTTTGGTGGTGTTCGTGTTGTTAAGTCTTTAGTTTCTTATGTTGTGTTCTGTGTACTATTGTTTGTCTGTTGGTCTTTTTCATTTTTAGCCATGGCGTTGTCAGTTTATTTTGGACTTTGAGTTTGAATGTCCCTCTGGTATCTTTCGTCTTTCTTTTAATCCTACATGTTCTAAGTCAGGAACCTGGGTAGTGGTTGCATTATGTTTTCTTGTAATATTATTTTGTTTTTTATAAATTCTCTGTGGATATTCATACTGTAGTCTATTGAAATTATTCACAACCTTTTCTTATTTACGTTGGACTATTACGAGCTTTTATATAGATACATCGTCTATTTAGGAGGAATACATGTCGGGATCTAAATGCCTGTTGGTTTTTGTGTCGTTTGATTGCAGTTCAGATACACTCACCCATAACATCCCTATCGACAATTTGTTTACATATTTGTTAGCCATAATGTTGTGTGAACTTTTAAACGCTAAAGACGGATAGGTGAACGACTAAGTACTGCATATTTCATTAAAGTTTTCAAAACTCGGTTATTCGAATTATGCATTAATATTTGGTAAGTGTACATATAATATGACTTGTATTTTTATGGCGTTTATACTAGTATGTCTGTATCTTGTTTAATTTTTCTTCATAAATTACAATATATATTCACTTGCAATCGTTAACAACTATGAAAATGTAATATTTAAGTATCTGTCATAAACACAAATATATTAATTTTTCTTATAGTGGAAACAATGCCAACAAGTCACTCAGACTTGAGAGTAAAAGGAGTCATAGGACCGAGCATAGTTCACAAGATATAGTTGATCATTTATTACAAATGATAGTGTCTATTTTACTTATAGTTGATATATGTCTGTGGCAAATACTATAGCATATTTATTTAATTTTGTTCCTTGTGTCTTAATATGTCATGATATTGTGCAGTTGGTCTTATTATTTTGTTATTGTTCTTTTTTCAGAAAAGAGCCTTTTGTGTAAGTATAAGTATAAGTATCATATTGTTATAACATTTAGATAATATCTAAAATAAGACAAATGTCAACAATTCAACATTGAGTTCATAAGTGAGTTCCACCCATGTTAGATGATACATGTCACAGTCTGAAACCTTCACCTGCTTGTGTATAATGGGAAATGCTTCCCTGGTGTAAACGAGCTGTGGTGCACCAAGATAAGAGAAACAATTTGTATACCACTGATAACAGGTACCACTAGAAATATTGGTTTTTACCTCTTGTAAACAAAGTCTTAAGAGGACACATTATCATGTTGTTTCTGGAAAAGATCTCACATTACAACAACGCAATAACCATCGATGACAGTTTGTGAACGGTACCATAGAAATTAGGTTGCTATCGTGATGGCAAATGTACACTCCCACCGAGACACTAATTGATGTCTTGGTTGAATACATGAATGAAAGCAAAGACGGTTGCATGACGAAGACAGTGATGGGAATTGTAATACTCGGTATATGAGAATGATTTTAAACCCACATTTTTACAATTTTATGGGATTAAAATATCATTAAAAATTCTTACAATCTATAAGAATCAACACTGAAGGGGAAAAAACTACAAGCTGTTTTACCTTTTGATATTTAACATTTTCTTCAAGTCAGTTCAAAAGACATGTATAATACAAGTTTAAACCTAGGTACAATACCAGTTGTAATTGCAGCTGATCGAAAATTGGAGATTATATTAAATAAAAATGTTGGAGATTGGAAAAAAATACATGATTGTGTTACTAAGCTCCGAATTATTAACCGGGTTTTAGGTACTTATACTTTACTTTTAAAATGAACCTTGTACAGTGTAATTTATGAACATTTTGCAAGGAAGAACCAGAAACTATAGAACACTTACTGTAATATTGTAGCAGACATCTGACACCATCTGAATGCTTGGATTTATGAAACAACACATATTAAAATTCCGCTAAATGTGGATATTGTCATTTTGGCCTCTAAGAAAACTATAAACTAAATTTTATAAAAAATAAAATCAATTTACTAGTAAAGTACAGATCAAAGATGCAAGATTAAAACCTTGTATAGAGGATTTAAAATTATATCAAAGAAAATTTGACTTTAGAAAAGCATATTTCCTAAAAAAAATATGATTGTACAAGAACACAACATATACTGGAACTTCTGGGTTAAAGTCACTGATTAGATTTTAATGAGATGAATTATTAATGTATAAATATGCTTGGACTGTAATTACAAGTATCTTTATACTAGTGAAAATGTTATACTTCGTCATTTGTTTGATTATTCTTATTTATCTGGATTGCTTAATTATAAGCCATCGTAGATGAATATGTAATGATGCATGTCAATCCATGAAGGAAAACATTAATTACAAAAAACCACTTTATTAATTTCTAAATTATTTTCAAAATGTGATATTCGAATATCCCCAATTAATTCTTCGTGTAGACCGAGGAAATGTGTTGTGTAGTTTAATATAAGGCAGTTTGCAGTTTAAAGTGGAATCTTTTAATTATTGATTGTATTGTCGTTGTTATTTTTAAACGGTTTGGAATTTCTAAATTTAATATTGTGTTTGTGGTTTGTTAGGTTTTCCGCAAAATGTAAGACGTTCGCTTAAAAAATGCCCGTTTGTCCTACATATGTTTAACTACACAATGATTGGTTTAATTAACCAGACAAATGAGGCTTTGGGTCTTCATGTTATGTTATAGGAAATGGAGAGCGAAAAGGTTCTTCTATTCACTGAGTAAAGTATTGTTGTATAATAATCTGGAGTAGATTTGCCATTTGCCGACGTTGCACGGACATATTTGCTTACATCAACGTGATTTTTTCTAAATAATCTATCTACAGAGGCATTGCCTACTTTGTCATAATTTAGAAAACCGCTGACTGAAGAAGGCGAACTTCGATTGACTACAGTTGGATTTATGATAAGAATACGGTTTGTTAAGCCCTTGGACATTCGTGAAGCTGTTATATATCTTTTTATTGATTTGTATTGTCACTTCTTTTTGTTATCGTCGTTATTTGCATTAAGTCTTTAATATAAGAATGTCTCAAAATGATTTGATAAATCACATTCAGGTCATTGTTGACTTATAGATTTTTATTCGTTAGTTGAAACGTATGTTGATCAACGTCTAACGGTGAGCTGTGGTTGTATCGAAAATATCAAAATCAACCTGTTATTGGTTCACAGGTATATAAGGATTTGCTCCATGTTTCGATTTAAAAATAATAACAAAACAGAATGGCCCTTATCAAACCTCACATAGATCACTACTCCACTTCTTTTATTTGATTCAATCAAAATATAATTTACTGGCATCTCCGTATTTCAAGATGAATGTTGATTCGTGATTTCATAAGAATACCAATGGAATAACATTAACGATACCTGCATAACATCGATGTGCAACCTGTTACAATAAAATTAACTACACGAACCTCTGTAGATATGAGGCTTATCAACGAAGCTTCTTAACAAAGCAAGAATTGTAACATTACAGACCCAAAGTACTACACTCATTAAATCACAACAACTGCATAATTTAAACCAATTACATCTTTTAAATAAAATGTTATCGTGTTCAAAAATGAGCATGTTAAGGATTTTATGTAACTATTTGAATGGAAATTCATCAAGTGTAATCTTGCTGGTTTCGTTGTATCTTTGTGTAACTAATAACGTATGATCTCCCGTTATTTCATTTTGAAACCGTCTCATACCATTTTCAGAAAAACTTTCCTGTTACATACATATCATATGTTTGTATTAAAGACAACATGATCCATTTACTGACAACCATTGATAAAGAGTAATTTTAATTTAAACCTTAAACTTGACATCAGCGGTCATCTCAGTACCAGAATCTATGACAAACGAGACGATTTTAATTTTGAAATAATCAATTTCCCCACCTTATTGGCAATATACCAACTTAACCTGCATATGGGATATACATTTCCCAACTCATTCGGTATTCAAGATTTTGCAACTGCAACTCAGACTTTGTAAAACGTCACCAGTGTCTAAGCAAAAAGTTGATGTACCCTGTCAGGAATATGACAGTTGTTTTCTTTTCGTTTGATGTGTTTGAGCTTTTGATTTTGCCAATGGTTCGGTATTTTTTTTTTTTTTTTTTTATTTAAGTCAAGTGTTCCTAAACATATCAAATGAGTATCCTTATCAAACGTTTTCCTTAAAGCGTGCGAGAAAATGTTGCTGAAGTTAGTATTTCAAATACAATTTTACGTTCTTTACATTTTTATTTATTGTTTTTTTTTTCTTCAGCAATAGCATTAAATGTCACTTCCATGGTATTTTTACTGTATTTGCATTATCTTATACATTTTATTGTAGCGATGATGAGTAACTTTATTTTTCATTTTCGTTCTTTAGATAATCGTTGTATAGTTATATCTGTGTCAATATGGTATCCGATTGAAACAAGGTCTTAACAAACATTATTTTGACATGATTTACTTGGACCTTAATGTTGAAACTCAGAACGAGTTACAGTGTCATTTATTCATACTGTTCAATCGATACATGTACTACTATCAAACATAAAAATAGATGATCAAAATATAGTTGTGTAACACAAAGACAACTACAATGGTCTATGTCAAAATTAATAATATTAGAATTACTAACAAAGGTCTACTAGTCATTGTACATACTGTACATGGTCAGATATGAATGATTTGAAGATATGAAGTCTTTTGAGACAAAACGCGTCTGATATTAAATTAGATTAGTATAATTGATGAGTTTATTCGATCATTACATATGGTTTACATCCCTATTATTAACCATGTTCATACTTTAAAGTGAACTCATACTAGGGTTTGATTTATTCCAAGGAAAAGGATGAATGTTTAATGCCACTGAAAGGCACGAATATATCTTCTTAATTGGCAAGACAATACTTGGTCATGTTTTATGAACATTTAAAACATCAGCTACATCTTGGGCTTGAAATATTCATATAACATGACTAAGTATTGTCTAACCTTTAAATAAATCGTTTTTATATGAAACATAAAAAGGAACATGAACAATCAACAAAAAACGCAACTTGGCAAACAAAATGATTTCTTTACAATCCGGCTACTTTTTCATGAGGATTTTGAAAGGATACATAAAAGCTTACCTTTATAAATAATGGATATTGATTGGTATCTATTCATTTATTATAAGGATATAGCGATAAATGTATGGAAGAAACTATAAAATTCCCTTTTATTCAATTTTTACCTATTCATTAACTTATGTCCATTTGATTTGTTTTAAGAAATAACTGAACAGATCTTTAAAGCGTGATGAATACCTTTGGATTAAAAGTTATAAATGTGATTTCTTTCTATACTCGCATTAATGATACAACACATAAACCTTATTGTCTAACATATTGTGTAATTTCGGCCGAAAATGTATGTTAATATCTAAATGTTTTTTTTTTTTTTAATTCTTATTTAAATCGTCGCGGTCTTGTCTCATTGACGTCAATCAAACATATTTTGTACAACCTATTAATTTTGTTAATCAAATAAAACTACAATTTTAAGTTGAAATTGTTTTACTTAAGAATGAATCTAATCTTGTTCGCATGCTACCTTGTATGACCTATCATTGGACTTTCAATTTGAGTTACACAACGGGAGTGACAGGTTGAGGAAGAGAAAATAGTCTGATTTAAAAGTAAAATCACAAAAATACTGAACTCCGAGGAAAATTCAAAAAGGAAAGTCCCCAATCAAATGGCAAAATCAAAAGTTCAAACACATCAAACGAATGGATAACAACTGTCATATTCCTGACTTGGTACAGGCATTTTCTTATGTAGAAAATGGTGGATTGAACCTGGTTTTAAAGCTAGCTAAACCTCTCACTTGTATGACAGTCGCATCAAATTCCATTATATTGACAACGATGTGAACAAAACAAACAAAAACAATAGGTAAAATGTCACACATAGGGTAAATAGTCTAATTCGGTAGGTCACATTCGTGAACAGGGAACGGGATTGTAGCTACGACATAAGGAACATATCCGATATCATCTGTGAAACGGATATTCCATAACGGTCAACCAACTCGTGATGGCGTCCGTAAAATTTACAAAGTGAAGATCTCAACTGCAAAACAATATCGAAAAACTAATATGATAGAAAGCAACTAATGAAACCTCCTGAAATAAAGGCTCCTAGCTTGGAACAGCCATATAATTGTAACATGTTGACTGATTGTGGAGTAGCATGGTAGGTGATGCATGCATAGACACTTACCCTGTCGACGGACCCGGTTTCTCTGCTTTTTGCTTTTTGAGTTCATACGATTCCCTATTTATTTGTTCAGAAGGGTCCTTAAGTTGATATATGTTAATGCTATGATTGTTTACTGTTTGACTCTCTGTGGCGCGAACAATCATAGATGAAGACTTTATAATTTCATTTTTAATTTACGTAATACCATAACACATTTTTGTGGCTGCTTTATACTTTTTGTCTTGATGCCTCTTACTTTTCGATTATGAAAGAAATTTTCAATTCTATTTAGTTTTTTGTTGTTGTATATTGTTATGCTCGATCGTCACGCATATTTAGTCTTGAAATTTGTTTGTTATACCTTCTGAAATGAAACCATTGATGATTCTCTATATTTTCTTTACCCACAAAATTTATTTTTTTGGCTTATGAATTAATTTAGTGTTAACAAAAAAACTTTTTCAAACGTTTTATTTTTAACATTAAAACATGTAATAATTTTACATATAAATAAAACTTATATAGGAATTTCTATCAAATCAAAATAAATTATTCGAGCTCTGGAGATAATCCAACTAGTTTTATCGGTCCATATTCATAAAATGAACAATTTAGCATGCATTTATAATCAGTGATATCTGCATACTTAACCATCACAGGCTGCTCTGTCTCCAAATAAGTTGGAGCCAGACAAATCGCCAGCTGGTATATTTTGTCGCCAGTTTTGAAAACTTGGAGCCAACTAGCGTCTTAATTTCCTCTACCTAAATTGAAATCATTTTCAATTTCAATTTAACTTTCATTCTTATGCACTGTACATCATTTAACATGATAAATTAAGGAAGTTATAGGATAGGGTTCATATACATGAAAAATGTGTACTTTTCTATTCTTTGTCAGTATTTCATAAGTAAACAATACAAATATAACAATAAAGATTAAAACAAAGCAGCTGTTTTTCCACAAAACAGCATATTGCATATTTTTTTTGAATGTTTATGTCTCAAAACACTGACTAATGGGACTGATATAATGACTATTTAAGGAATGACTGTAATATTTTTCTGTCTATGAAGAATAACCTCAAAATGTGGTGCACTGAATAACCCGCGTAGCGGGTTATTTACAAGTGTGCACCACATTTTTAGGTTATTCAATTAAATTTTTACGGAATACAAGTAAAACGATGTTTTCAACAAGTTTATTATAGTTTTCGTCTTTCTGTCAATTACGTTTTCTTCATGAATCTACGGTAAACGTTGCAAATTGTGTTGAGGTAGGAAAACTTCTTCGAATGTAATGAAAAATGCCGACTGACCGGTTCTGTTCGAATGAATTAATGTTGATGATCATTAATGGCCCATCCGATAAACGGATTACCTTTAACAACAGATAATGACACATGTTGTAGCTGTTGATTAGCTTCGGGTCGTAAACCAAGTCATAAACTTGTCGCCAGGTGAAATTTCCTACAACTTATTTTTTGCTTTTACTATTTATTAAAATGAAGATCGATAATATTCCGTTACAGTCAAGATATTAAAATTTTGACATAGGAAAATGTTGGCTCCAGAAATATCACCAGCAGCCTTATTTTGTCGCAAGATGAACAAAAAAAATCGCAATTTGCGACATTGGCGACGCCTAGCGCAGTCCCTGCATCATAGGTTGAGGAGTTGTCATATCTACTAATTGCTCAATTTGAAATATTGATCAGGAAATCAAAATCAAAAAAAAAAAAATACATGTCTTTAAAATGTTATAAACATCTATTGGTTTCCCAACAAACTGCAATCATAAAGTAATTTGTAAATACTTATTAGAAAAATCAGGATATCCTTATTTCAAACAACTTTTATTTTAAGGTAACGTTTTATCGATATAACTCATGTTTTACATAGATAGATGTTAAATCCTTACCTAGTTTGTTTCATCAACAGACTGTTATCCGGAATTCTAATATGACGACCTATATATCGTCAACCAGTTTAATCACTGTATATCTCCTTTTTGTACTTCATAAATACACAAAACTGGCTGTTCTGCGTTACGCCCAACTTATTTATACTACCAGGTATTCTCAATTTGCGACATCAAAACCCACAGTTTACGTAGGCCAAGATTCAGATACAATATAGTTATTTCTATTCTAATGCAATATAAACAAATCAGTCCAATTCGATTTATTTTTCGGTGTAAACTTTCATAAAACGAAAATTTCGCGAGATGATGTTATCGTCTTTGCATGACAACTAAACAAGGACGTCATAGGTATGCTTCTCGCATCCAATGTAAACACCGGGCGTTTTAGAGCTTCTTGTACGCCTCAGATTTCAATACAATTACATTAATAGAACCTATTGAGGTGAAAAATGTGAATTTTTTTTTTAATTTATTATTGAATAATATAATATTACTAATATTATCATATGGTTGAAAAAAAAAATTGTACCTGAAAATTGTAAATGTTCTGGATTATTATCAAAGAAGACACTTATCAGTAAATTCTGAAATTCAAATTCGTGGACTCTGTTAGGTACACACACGTAGAATGAGAATTTAACGAAGATTGTCACTCAATCAGAATCATCGATGCAACATCATTGCATTTGAATAAACGGTATACATTTATTTCACAATATAAGATTTAATTCGATAAACTTAATCGATGTGTGTTCGTTTTAGGTAAAAATAAAATAGTGTGCATTTTAAATCTTTACAAATAACACTTTAAATTGTGTTGTTGAATTGTTATTGTGGCTCATCCAGCATTTGAATTCAACATCAACAATCTCCATTTACTTTTACTGCTAAGTCTGTTTTTGTGATATCCATTTTACGTGACTCTGTATTTATGTATCTCTTTATACCTTGAACGACAAAATTATTTTATGTCTACCTGTGCGAATTTCAAACGCGCGATTTTACGCCAGTACTTAAAACCTTCCATCCTTTATAGGTGGATTTTACATAGATAAATAAAATCGTATGATATAAGCATAATGAGGATGTTAAATTTGATGTATGCCCTTTTGTGCTTCTTCGTAACATTTTTTGTTTTATAGTGATTAAGATGATAACACAATGTTGACTGCTGTAACCCTATTTTTGACATTTTACCAATTGTGTCTGTTTGTTTTGTTCACGCATCGTTATCAATATTATGGAATTTGATACGACTGTCATACAAGTGAGAGGTTTGGCTAGCCATAAAACCAGGTTCAATCCACCATTTTCTACATAAGAAAATGCCTGTACCAAGTCAGGAATATGACAGTTGTTATCCATTCGTTTGATGTGTTTGAGCTTTTGATTTTGCCATTTGATTATGACTTATATCTAGAAATTGACTATGAGGGTCGGTTGAAGACAAAACTTTTCGACAAAAGAGACGATTTCAGCTTCCCAATTGTGGATTTTCATTTTTAAACCAAGAGTTCCAAATGGTGAAGTTGAAATCATCACTTTATAAATTTTACGGACGCCATCACGAGTTGGTTGAACGTTATGGAATATCCGTTTCACAGATGATATCGGATATGTTCCTTATGTCGTAACTACAATCCCGTTCCCTTTTCACGAATGTGACCTACCGAATTAGACTATTTACCCCTATTTGTGACATTTTTACCTTTTGTTTTTGTTTGTTTTGTTCACACATCGTTGTCAATATAATGGAATTTGATGCGACTGTCATACAAGTGAGAGGTTTGGCTAGCTATAAAACCAGGTTCAATCCACCATTTTCTGCATAAGAAGATGCCTGTACCAAGTCAGGAATATGACGGTTGT
>CM029597.1:95399366-95628326 GCA_017311375.1 Mytilus coruscus | reverse complement strand
AAAAAATGAACGAAAACAAATATTTAACACATCAACAAACGACAACCACGGAATTACAAGCTCCTGACTTGGGACAGGCACATACAAATAGAATGTGGCGGGGTTAAACATGTTAGCGGGATCCCAACACTCCCCCTAACATGGGACAGTGGTGTTACGGTACAACATAAGAACGAACTATAAAAATCAGTTGAAAAAGGCTTAACTCATCAGATGGATACAAACAGAAATACATCTAACAAAAACACATAGTGGACGTGGCCGGGTACTTGTACATCCCAACAACAAAAAGACACTAAGTACAGATCTGAGAGTACTCGCAGTTACTGATAGCTAGTTCAAAGCCAATAACAACTAATACAAAAAAAAATCACGCATCTAAGACTAAATTATCAATCATTACTTGTTGATAAAATAATTTTAGTTTTGCTGAAACTTTATCAATATATTATTGATCCCGTTTCATCAAAACTCTAGCTATCTTGACAAGAAATCAATAAATATAATGGCACAACAAAATTGACTTATACAAATGTTGTATTGCAGGGAAGATACAGGAAAGTTGCAGTTTTGATGCATGTACAGTGGTTATACTTTTAAGTGGTTTCTTTACTTGATCGCACAATATAAGTGTTTACTTGAAGTGTCGGTAAAGCCTTAAGCAGTGTTAATAATTTTATCACAGTATCAGATGTACGTGTAATATCTGTCGATGGACGTTGTAAATATCACTCCATCAATCGATTTATATTTTTAGTAGAAATAAGATAAATAGAAGAAGATATGACAGTTTTAACACTCTATACGAGGGTCTCGATGGGGATACCTTCATATCTTTAATCTTTAATTTTCAGCCATATTCCTCTATTCGTTGTTTGTTCTGCCCATTATTCTCTATTCGTTCCATTAATCTCTATTTTTCGGTTTTTGGGGTTTTTTTTCACCTCTATTCTGCACCTTTTGCCTATTATCATTTTTTCTGTAAACCTCATCCAGACCCTTCTATACTTTTAAAAAAAGACTAGACAAAGAAAGACCAAAAACTGCTGTTTTCTGCGGGATAAAATCGTTGCATTGTTGCTTGAAGTTTAAAATCTTATTTTAGAAATCATGATATTTTACAAAGCTCAGTTGTCGACAATCGTAATGACATTGCGCACGCTATTGGTACAAATTCCATTTCGCTATAGATTATCATAAAATAAATACGTAGACTGGTAAGTTCGATAAAAATATAGTGATGTCTGGTTGAATTGATTACAATAGACTTGAAAATAAAGAAAAATAGGAATCAACATTTAGAATACCAAAAATTATAACTTTATTATCCCATTTTTACGTAAAAACGTAATGTCCAACGTTACATTTTGTGTGCAAAAGATCGAAGTTCCGTGTCTTTCATATCTTATTTTTTCAAGATCATCGTAAAACTTCAAATGAGATTGATATAAAAATATCGGGATCATCGTTTTTTATCATATACAGGTTTCAATTCGTCAAAAGATAAACGTATCATTTTATCGTTAATAAAAAAATAAAAAAATAAAAGAAATAGAGAAAAAACCATTGCCGGCAATTATAACAAACAAAGGACATGCATAATGCCACAAAAATATGACTCCCAAATGTTTAACTAACTAGATCTTTTGCGGCAAAGCACCAGGAAATAATAAAACATAGAAATGAATGAAACAGAAAGAAATGCGACGAGAGGAGTATATATATATGCAAACAAGTAGGGAATATAAATATTCAATATCTAATTTACACTAAAAATATCTCTGTAAATTTGGAAATTAATGTATGCATTAATTATTGAGAACTGCTGTCAAAGGACAATTTTCAATTATGGCCTTGAAAGACTAACAACTCCTGTAAATGAATATTCATTAAAAAAATATGTACACGATCACTTTGAGTTTCATTTGTAAATCTATGCATTTTTCGACACACCGAAATCTGGTTACCAAATTCATTACAGTTAATTGATCTCATCAAATATAAGCTTGAACGCTTGAAACGTTCTTTGAAACCGTCAAAATCGCCTTATTATAAGGAACGTCGTGTAACGCTCACTAGTATCAACATCGTGCGCAACATCCTTGCTATATTTGATGAATTTGGTGGGCACATATTCCAGCAAACACTCGGAATTCCCATGGAGACTTATTGTGCCACCCAACAAATAGAATTTGTTTTCACTCGTAAGAAACAGAATTTATATAAATCTGATGAAACAATAAAAGTTAAAACAAACAAGCAACCCCCCCTCCCCCCCCCAAAAAAAAAAAAAAAATCAAAAAAGAAATCAAATAATCCAGTTCCCGGTAATCATATTTTATGTCTGGTGAAAAGATTGGTCGGTCTAGTAACAATCTAATTTAAATATATATCTCTGATTTCGTTATCCTCATGATCATATCCTCGTCGCAAGTTACGATGGATCTGAATTTTAATTAGATTGGTCTAGTAACTTCAATATATAATACTTTAAACCTTATACATTTCTACAATTTTCATTAAGAACACTATGGAGGAATCTAGGCATGTCCTGTTGTACTAGCTTTTCATTAAGAACACTATGGAGGAATCTAGGCATGTCCTGTTGTACTAGCTGCTTAATATTTTGGTAATTCCTGCTTTCTTTTGTGTATTACGGAAAATGGAAAGCCGTCTGTCTATTTAAGCTTAATTTGGGTTCAACAATGAAACAACAACCATAAGGTCACAAATTAAGGAAAAAATGCCAACATACAGTATTCCGTTATGGATAGGCGTCAAGCTCGAGATTGACATATCTGAAAGCCGCTTTGTGATATCTAGATGAAGAACAGCAATAAAAGCGTTGTTTCTTTGTCTTAATTTTTCCAAGTGCGTGAGAAACATCCTTAATTAAAGCACCATATCCTAACTCTTCTTTTTTTAAAGATTTAAAATATTGTTTGAGATACTAACTGTAGGCTCTACTCCAGATGGGTTCCTTAATTCACGCCTATTTAAGCGGGAGACGGGTTGTGGCTGTTTTCTGCTCTTTGTTCGGGGGGTTGTCTCTTTGACACAATCCTCGTTTCCATTCCCAAATCTCTTATTTAGGGTTCATCGCTTTTCGGCGTTTGATACCTTAGGATTCTTCACATTTGATTAAATACACCACTGTCTAGGATTGTTCTTAATTAGCATAAATATCTTGTAAATTTGCATAAGCTGTATCTGAAATCCTGCACTGAAGCTGGGTTAGACTACAGGTCACGTGTACATGTACTTTTTGCATCACAAGCTGCATGACTGGTTGTCCTTGGTTTGCATGTAATACTTGCCAATGAACATAATTTACAATCAATCAATCCGACTAAATCGGTTCTGTCTATCTTGTCAACCATTGTAATATACAGCTGGTTGTGTTATCCTTCTCGTTGCATGTATACCGAGTAAAGTCAGGGAGGCACTGTTCAATATTTCTCTGAAATGCGTCTTTGTTAAAAAATGAAAATTAAACTTTATACATTTCTTGCGTCCGAAGCGCTTTTTATTATATTTTATCTTTATCAGTAACTCCCACATTTGAGAGCCAATGATGTATAAAAAAAGGAACGAAATCGGCCGAGTTTAAACGAGTGTTGATTTTTATGTCTTGGTTTGCTTTCTCATAGACGTATATTCCATGTTTCTTTTTATTCGTCTGAATCAATTTTGTGATACCATATGTTTGTGTGAGCATACAAGAGAATTGGTCCAATTTCTGTGAATATTTGTTTGTGTCATGAAAGTAAATACTTTCTAAGCTTTCGTCGATCCGCATTCGATAGTAAGGTGCAAACTTTTGTACCATGTTGAAAACCTCATTGTGACTTCGAGATGAAGAATAACAATAAATGTCTGTGCTTTTGTTTTGGGTTTCGTCAAGTGCGTGTGAGAAATCGGTATACTACATCCTTCTTTTCCGCCCTGTTAACGCGATAATAATTTCGTCTTACACAGAAGTGGACCTAAAATACGTAAAACATTTTATTGATTGACATAGTAAAACATTTTTATGTAATGTAAAACAGAGTGAAATGACATGAATTGATCACATGTTCCGTAATTCAGACAATAAATAAATTATCGTTCACAACACGGAATGTTTAAAGAAAATCGAATTGGACTTCTGATATTCTACCAGTACGCAGATCCCTTGCCCTGCATAGAATTTCCGTGTCACCGAATATAAGCGTTTCTTCTATCTCTAGAGTCTGTCCTGCAGTATGGGGTGGTAACTGGATGGTAAGGATCCCAAGCCGTTGACAACTCGGATCCGTGATGTATCGAGGGTTTTCGTCCGAAGATGTGTAAACGGTACATTCAGTGTGGTTTCGTCCGGTTTGAGAGCCTGGAATATTTGTGATACTTCATGGCCGGGCGTTATTTGCTCTCCTTTCGTTATATATTTGAAGAAAACATCTTTGCACCTCACTTGGCCATTTATAGTGACCTTTTTCGTTTCAGGATGCATATCCTGGTCCCAGTCTGGCCAGCTTTGGATCCCATAGGTATATCTAGCTATACGTCGACTTACTATTCTTGGTCGATGTCCAAATAAGACGGCCCTTTAAGAACGGCAAGGCCGGCTTCTTCTGGAATAATCAGCTTTCTCGGGCGCCTATTTCTTTGCGCACCGAGTCTTGTACCAATTCGCACTCAGAAAATCCTCCAACCATCAGTATTGTGTTTAAACCTGACAATTTGTCATTGCTCAGTAATTTTCTTATATGCTTAATTAGTTCTTCAATGGTTTCGTAAATAAACTTCGAAAAGTGTCCGGAGAAATGTGAAGTTTCTGTTTTGCATAATTGACACTGTCTTTATACCGAGACTTTCCGAGAGCGTTTTCAAATTTCTGGTGTTTGTCCTTTACTAATTCTGTCAATGACACTGGTAAAGTTATTACAACCTTATTTGATTGATTTGTGCGAATAGACCGTTTTTTGTCTCAAATTCTTGAAATAAATCAATGTAATCTTCGAGCTCTTTTGTTTTAAATCATCCATCACAGTTCGACCGCATATATCAGAGAGGAAATTGAAGAAAGAATCATCAATAGATTTACCTCCCAGGGTCCGCCACTAGGAGGCACTACCTCATGCAAGCTATGGTCTGGCTGTCTTTGGTGGACTGTTATATCTGCTGTTCCTCCTTTTGGAAACAAAGAAATAGAAACAGTTAAGATTGTTTCATTGCATCTTGAATTGTACAATCACATTAAATAAACGGTCTAGTTCTTTGCCCAAACCTGCAAATTTGGAGACAGATTTGCAATATTTTAGTTACGCTATTTATTGATATAAAGAAAACGTAGTGATTCATTGCATTATCGAAAATGTTTTAACAAATACCAAAAATTGGTGTTTTAGAATCAATTTTCAAATAAGCCATTTAAGGGAGATAACTCTTTTAGTACAAAATTTATACTGGACATATAGGAAATTTTCATTTTTACTTGTAGCAAGAAAACAAGTTTGGTGACACCATTTTTCCTTTTATTTTCTTAAAAATATTATAAAACCTATCTTCTCATATTTTATTTCAAAATTCTGTCTCATAGATTTCTTTATATATAGCACAAAAATGTGTTTTTCATGAACAATCTAAGCAAATTTTGGCAATTTTGAACGACTCGTACTTTGAAAAATAGCGCTGTGACCCATACTTTTATTATTTTTTGAAAAAAAGCATTATAAAATCTTCATTTTGGCAAAGTATACGAAAATTCTATCATTTTTATACCCCTGAACTACCTTAAAGTTTTCTAATTATACGGATAAAATTTATTAAATAAAACTTTTATAAAAGAGATGTGGAGGACACCTACTCAACGGCGATCAAACAACAAGAAAGGAGTTGAAGTTATTTTTGAAAAAGGTTATTTTACAAGGAATATGTCTGCACGTATTGTGGAAAATATCAATCTTTTGTTTTGTTTTATTTCTACGAAAATAAGAATACTAGTCTTTTGTGCTGTTATTTTTGCAGAACAAACATATATTATTAAGGAGCCAAAATTAATAATTTTTACGTCCATTCTATTCTTTTATTGCTTCTATTTATGAACAAAGAGTTGTAAAAGCTGAAAAATATAAGTATACCCAGATTACACACAATACCTAACTAGATACTATATGTATGCCGAGTAGGGAACAAAACAAGAGGCTCTCAAGAGCCTGAATCGCTCACCTGTATTTCAGAGAAGATTTTTATATGTTAGCAAACTTGATGAACAAATTGTGTAAAATTGTCTTTAAAGGGCAATAACTCCTTAAGGGATCAATTGACAATTATGGTCATATTAACTTTTTGTAGATCTTACTTTGCTGAACATTATTGCTGCTTACAGTTTATATATATCTATAATAATATTCAAAATAATAACAAAAAACTGCAAAATTTTGTTAAAACTACCAATTCGGTGGCAGCAACCCAACAATGGGTTGTTCGATTCGTCTGAAAATTTCAGGGCAGATAGATCTTGACCAATTAAACAATTTTACCCCGTCACATTTGCTCTAAAAGATTTAGTTTTTGAGATATAAGCCAAAAACTGCATTTGACCCTTATGTTCTATTTTTAGCCATGGCGGCCATGTTTGTCAATGGATACAAACTTCGGATACAATTTATAAACAAGATACCCTAAGGAACATTTAGTTAAAGTTTGAAGGTAATTGGCCCAGTAGTTTCAGAGGAGAAGATTTTTAAATGTTAGCAAACTTGATGAACAAATTGTGTAAAATTGTCTTTAAAGGGCAATAACTCCTTAAGGGATCAATTGACAATTATGGTCATATTAACTTTTTTGTAGATCTTACTTTGCTGAACATTATTGCTGCTTACAGTATATATATATCTATAATAATATTTAAAATAATAACAAAAATTGCAAAATTTTGTTAAAACTACCAATTCGGTGGCAGCAACCCAACAATGGGTTGTTCGATTCGTCTGAAAATTTCAGAGCTGATAGATCTTGACCAATTGAACAATTTTACCCTGCCACATTTGCTCTAAAAGTTTTAGTTTTTGAGATATAAGCCAAAACTGCATTTGACCCTATGTTCTATTTTTAGCCATGGCGGCCATGTTTGTCGATGGATCAAAACTTCGGATATAATTTATAAACTAGATACCATAAGGAACATTTAGTTAAAGTTTGAAGATATTTGGCCCAGTAGTTTCAGAGGAGAAGATTTTTGAAATAGTTTACGACGACAGACGACGACAGACGACGACAGACGACAACAGACGACGACGACGACAGACGACGACGACGACGGACGACGGACGACGACGGACGCCAAGTGATGGCATAAGCTCACATGGGGCCCTTCGGGCCCCGGTGAGCTAACAAAGGTGGCGAAAGTGAAGTAACCGATCTTAACAAAAGCTTTGTCACAATATTTTACAATTAAAGAGTTCCCGACTAATTGTATTTTAATAAAATAAGTCAGAATATTTAACTGAAATTGTGTTCTATTTTCGTATAATTATACTAGATTAAACCTACTGTAAACCCCGACTGTTTAATAAAACTTTTTGAAAATAAATGATTACAAATTCTATACCTCCAAGATCAATAACCATGTACTTCATCCCAGCTGTGACAGTTTCACTAAAGTCGTTTTATCTGCATCTTTGGTTGTTTTAACTTCTGGCAAAATATTGACGCTGCCTCTGGCTCAAGGGCAATTGCGAGTTTCTCTTTCTTTATCCCAGCCTAAATAAAAACAGATTATGACTTTGTTATGTTTGATGGTTTAATTGGAGTTTAATAGAATAGAGAATAAAATATTCCGTATTAAACGAAGTTTAATTTTGAACCCTTTGGACCTCAATGTGGGCCAATTTGAAAACAGGTCAAAATTCAAAATCTATATAGATTCAACATATTAAAAGTAAAATCACAAAATACTGAACTCCGAAGAAAATTCAAAACGGAAAATCTCTAATCAAATGGCAAAATCAATAGCTCAAACACATCAAACGAATGATAACAATTGTCATAGTATAGAACCTTAAGAATTTAAGTCTTTGAATAAAACCACATTGAAATTGGTCAAGAAATAAGCAATTTATACAAAGTATTATAGGAAATTGTTGTTGTTGGAGCCTCTTATTCCTAAACCGTTAGGACAACAACTCCAAAATCAATCGAAACCTGTCGTTTGTGGTATGGAACCTTGTGGTACAATTTCATAGATACATGCACTTGAAAGCAAGATATAGTCTGAAATCAAATGTCGTCGGACGACGACGACGAAATCGCCATACATATACGGCCGCAAAATTTCTGTGGTCGTATGAAAACAAAGTCAAGACAACACGTTATAGTTCATGCGTCCGAAGCGATTTCTGGATTTCTGTTCATTAAGAACACATTAAAGCCAAACATTTAAATACTGGACAAAGTGGAGAAAGAAACAAAATAGTAAAGAAAAATAAGGCATAAACTAAGGAATAAAAAGTATTTCAAACTAAAGAAGAAGAAAATGGCCCGGAAAATTATGAAAAAATACAGACCCTCATGTTTTGGAAGTATTACTTTTCGATCGCACTAAATGTTGCTATTTTCTATAGTTTTATTGTCTCATTTGAATGTGCTACCTTATTAACGAATACTCCGCATATTACTTTATTTATTCTTATTTCACATTTAATATACATAATGATATATGTTTATTTAATTATTTTTAATTTTATGTTAAACTTTATAATAATTACCATTAAACAATACAATGTGTAACATCAGCCTTACATTTGGAACATGGATAACTACTAAGTTTCAAACTGCAGTGCTCTTCAAATAAAATGCTCCGCAGGGCGCAGCTTGATACGACCGCAGTGGTCGAACCCTGAATAGTTGGGGCTTGTATGGACACAACATTCAAGCTTAATACAGCTCTGAATTTGGATTGTGATTAAATATTTGACACAGCATAGGTTTCTGACACAGAATGAATGTGGTCTAAGAACTTAAAATTTTAAATTGGACATTCACCTATTATGGTCCAATATCCAAAATCTAAATACATGGTTAGATTCAGCATATCAAAGAACCCCAAGAGTTCAATTTTTGATGAAATCAAACAAAGTTTAATTTTGGACCCTTTTGACCTGAATGTGGACAAAGTTGATAACAGGGCCCAAAATCAAAAATCTAAATACATGGTTAGATTCAGCATATCAAAGAACCTCATATATTCAATTTTGTTGAAATCAAACAAAGTTTAATTTTGGACCCCAGTTTGGACCAACTTGAAAACTGGGCCCATAATCAAAATATAAATACATGTTTAGATTCAGCATATCAAAGAACCCTAAGAATTCAATTTTGTTAAAATCAAACTAAGTTTAATTTTGAACCCTTTGGACCTTAATGTAGACCAATTTGAAAACAGGACCAAAATTAAGAATCTAAATACACGGTTAGATTTGGCATATCAAAGAACCCCAATAATTCAATTTTTTAATGAAATCAAACAAAAGTTTAATTTTGGACCCTTTTGACCTCAATGTGGACAAAGTTGATAACGGGGCCCAAAAATCAAAAATCTAAATACATGGTTAGATTCAGCATATCAAAGAACCCTAAGAATTCAATTTTGTTAAAATCAAAATAAGTTTAATTCTGGACCATTTGGACCTTAATGTAGACCAATTTGAAAACGGGACCAAAATTAAGAATCTAAATACACAGTTAGATTCGGCATATCAAAGAACCCCAATAATTCAATTTTGATGAAATCAAACAAAGTTTAATTTTGGACCCTTTTGACCTCAATGTGGACAAAGTTGATAACGGGGCCCAAAATCAAAATCTAAATACATGGTTAGATTCAGCATATCAAAGAACCCTTATATTCAATTTTGTTGAAATCAAACAAAGTTTAATTTTGGACCCTGATTTGGACCAACTTGAAAACTGGGCCCATTATCAAAAATCTAAATACATGTTTAGATTCAGCATATCAAAGAACCCTAAGAATTCAATTTTGTTAAAATCAAACTAAGTTTAATTTTGGACCCTTTGGACCTTAATGTAGACCAATTTGAAAAACGGGACCAAAATTAAGAATCTAAATACACAGTTAGATTCGGCATATCAAAGAACCCCAATAATTCAATTTTGATGAAATCAAACAAAGTTTAATTTTGGACCCTTTGGACCTCAATGTGGTCCAATTTAAAACAGAGCCCAAAATCCAAAACTTAATACACGTTTAGATTCAGCATATTAAAGAACCCCAATAATTCAAGAATAAAACCCCATTGAAATTGGTCAAGAAATAAGCAATTTATACAAAGTATCTTCTTTTGCACAATACTGTTCAATTGAATATTTCTTGCAATTGCGCAATACTGTGCAATTGAATATTTCTTGCTATTAGCAATACTGTACAATTGACAATTTCTTGCTATTGCGCAATATTGTGCTATTGGATATTTCTTGCTATTGCGCAATACTGAGCAATTGAAGATTTCTTGCTATTGCGCAATACTGTGCAATTGAAAATTTCTTGCTATTGCACAATACTTATTATATAATAATTTACACATCCTGTTTGGTGTGTATCTCCTGCCATATCATTATTATTTGCTTTTAAATATAAATCAGAAATAACCAACTTAAAATGGAAAATTTTAAAGAAAAAAAAGGAAAAAGGAAAAAAAAATCCCCCAAATTTTTGAACCCCTTATGATTCATCACCCCAAACTCAATCCCAGCCTTCCTTTGAGGTATGGTACCTTGCAGTACAATTTCAGAGATCCATACACTTGAACACAAGTTATTGTCTGGAAACTAGAAAATGCTTATTTTGGCCCTTTTGGCCCCTAATTCCTAAACGTTTCAGGCAATTACCCCAAACTCAATTCCAGCTTTCCTTTGTGATATGGAACCTTGTAGTACAATTTCAGAAAGATCCATACACTTACACACAAGTTATTGTCATGAAACTAGAAAATGCTTGTTTTGCCCTTTTTGGCCCCTAATTCTTGAAATTTTGAGGCAATTACCCCAAAAATCAATCCCAGCATTCCCTTTGTGATATGAAACCTTGTGGTACAAAGTCAGAGAGATCCATACACTAACACACAAGTTATGTTTGGAAGTTACAAAATGCTTATTTTGGCCCTTTTTGGCCCCTAATTCCTTAACTGCTGGTACCATAACCCCAAAATCAATCCCAACCTTCCTTTTGTGATATTGAACCTTATGGTAAAATTTCATAGAGATCCATTCACTTAAACTAAAGTTAGAGTGCGAAAACCAATGCGTCTTCGGACGACGACGACGACGCCGGACGACGACGACGACGACGACGACGACGACGACGACGACGCCAACGTCATACCAATATACGACCACAAAATTTTTTGCGGTCGTATAAAAGGACTGCAATTTGAAAAAACCGTATTTCTATCAATGTAATATTTGAATGTCATTATTTATTAAATTTTATGATTGGTTCATGAATATTCATACCGTTTCAGCTGCTTCTCTCATGAATTGTTTGGCCGGATCATCCCAAATGGCTGGAACGGTTACAACAAAATACAAGTCATCATCTTCCAGTCGACTTTTCAGTTTCTGCTGTATATTTTCTATCAACTGTTTTTCAAGAACTTAATAGCTTTAGTGAAGACCAGAATTGCCTCTAACGATTTTCCCGTAAAGTCTTTAATTTTTGTCGTTCTTGTTACTCTCTACGAAAAAACCATAAAAGTTTACTTATTGAAACAAATGCCTTACTTGAATTGCTTATGAAATTGACACTATTTTGTCAGACCATCTTCGATTTATGAATTTTGGTATCTTCAGCCTTTTATGATTATTTGAAATTAAAAAATAAATAAAAGAAAAATAACTTGTTTATTTATCTATAAATAGTTTCATGTATGAAGTGATGCACCACAAACTTTATTAATTTCGTCTTCAATGCAATCGATATACGCTCACAAGTAATTTTCCGTTTCTATTTACAAACTGACCTTTTGAATGAAAAAGTGTGTTTTACATATAAATAATTACATTATATGTATGTTTCAGAAAAATCTGTTGTTTTTATTGGATAACAACGCTTGCGCGTCATACTAAAATTATCTTCATATCCCAATGAAGTGTTAACATTCACGATGACACGTACCATCACAATAAAGTGCACAGTTTAATTAAAGAAATAAATGAAAAAATCGATTTTTATGACCCTAGCATAACAATGTAATTATAAGAAATGAATGCTTCTTTTAGTAATTTTGTATTGGGTTGTAAAAGTGTTGATCGTGCGCACATTTCTAGAATGAAGCGCTTCATACAAAATGTGCTTCAGTCAACACTTTTACACCCCAATAAAACTACAAAAGAAGCATTCATTTCTGAAATGTTTATTACCTCTATAGTATATTCGAGGATACAATAAACTTTAGTGTGTACGAGGATGACTGTAACTTTTGGAGTCTTCATGAACATTTCTTCAATCGTGTTTTACTTTTATGTAATGGTATTGTGTACTTATAAATACATCATGTTTGGAGAAATGTAAATCAGGCAAAAGCATGAGTATGTGGAGCTTCCTATATAAACGAGCTTTTAACCGGTCCATTATTTCTCAAAACTGTCAATCATGTCAAAACTCTGTGGTGTGGAAGAAAATTTATATTTATAGATTAATTACATACAGTAAAAATAAACTTGAATTTGAACAAGGTGAACCAACACCTGAAGTGGTTACTTTCGGCGAACCACACAACCGCAAAATTTGTACTTCACTGTTTGATTTCATATGTAATATTGTCCTGAAGACGCCACGCTTGTTGGCGAAACATGTCGACCAGATTAAACTCTTACCATGCGGTAATTGATGAGTGTTGTTGTCTTTATTATCGTTTTATTTTACAGTAAAAATAGTTTAATCGTGAGTATTAGGGACAGAAATACATTTGCTGATTGTAAGTGTATATTGCAATGGTATTTTTAAATGCGGATTAATTCTAAAAATACCTCTTTGTGTAGCAGCATTTTAAACTGATGAAAGTAGTAATAATCTTCCTGTTCCTCTTCTGCAATTATTTCAGAAAATCTTTTCTCAGCTTCATATCCAAAAGCTATTAGTTCTTCGTTATTATCCAACAAAACAGCTGTTGGGGCTTTTAGTGACAAAAGCTTGCTACCATGCCATGTATTGGTACTAACTTTTGGTGGATCACTTTCGAAGTCAGGTATTGATGCAAATGCATAGCCAGAATATGTTGTTCCAAAATCAATACCAACCACAAAAATACTGTTCCCAAGATGCGTCATGTTTCTTTTCCACTGCTATGTTGTCAGAAGACCATTCCTTAAAGACGAACATCTAAGATGTTATTATCTTCTAATGAATATGCAGTTGATAGCCTGAACATGACGATTTAAAAGTTGTTTTTCTATAGTCTTATATGAGTAAATTACATACATGTGTTCATTTCGAAATCCATACTTTCTCACTTTTTATATCCACTTTGGTTGTTAATTTTCAAAGAAGTTGTAAACACATTTTGCGGGTTTTATTTCTTCAAATTAATAACTAAAAATTGTTGGTATAATGAAATGTGGGCAAACCAGGAGTGAACCATACCATAAAGATGGAGCAGACTACAATTGTATGTTCGTTAAACCTTTTGTCTTTTTTCAATTTAAAACGAGTCGCCTCTAGTAATACATTAATTTCTGAATCTTTTACAATCCATTTGTCTCAGATTATAGTTTTGGTTTATTGATACAAAATGAACTTATTTTAAATTTGTTTGAAAACTTTATATATAATCTTTATATTATAATGCTATCCTGATTTTTTCGTTTATTCTCGTTATACGATAGGAATTGTTTTAACGTGTAGCCGATCTTATTGGTCATGTTTTAAAGAACTCTTTTAAACTAAACATGTTTTTTATGAAAACACTTGACACTTTTGTACTGGTGCAAATAAAACCCAGGTACAGGAAAACACTTCTAAAGAGACCTTCTCAGTTACTGAGTGCAGACTCGAAGAACTTTATCCATAGTATAGGCCCCATTTTTTTTTACAGAATTGAAAAATGTGAAAAAGGGGGTGGATAATTTATTCAAATAACAATACAATACCCAATTACAACATATCAATAAGTGAAGAAAGTGTTAAATACATTTTTATTTATTCAGATCCCTACATGACGGTCTGGATGCATGGGGTCAACAGAATACTGCAATGGGTTAAACACAACAGAAAAATTGGCCAGGCAGCAATATCAATGACTCCTAAGTTATTCTTGCCATTGGGATTACTAGTATTAAGATATTTCAAGTACGGTGAATATCTATACTGCCAGCTAATAAAAACCAAAGGTTTGATGAATGTAATCACGATAGAAGAGGCTTGATTATGTTCAGTAGTAGCTATTTGAAAGAGGTTGGCGTAGCATTAAGGTACCAGAAAGGATGCATCTGCCAATATTGAAAGAAGAGATGCAAAATACTGTTTTATAATAATCAAAACAATACCGCATCTAAAAAAATAAAACAACAACACTTAGAATTTAAAACAAATATGACCATATGTAGTTTCGTTTTTAATTAGCGATCATGCAACAAGAATTAACTATATTTTGTGAAAAACTATTATAAATAATGTTAAAATACCTTCCTCTGTTAAAGATTAAGTTTCCTTTGGTGTTAAAATGAGAGAAATCTGCTATCAATTTCTGTCGCCATTTTCGGGAGAGAAAGCATCAAGGAAGTAAAAGTAAAATATTATTGTTTGTTTTCGATGTCGTTATGTTTACAAATTAAATTTTAAAATACGTTTACAACAAAACGAAATTAAAACAAAAATCATTTTGTGTTTTAATAAATTTTACTCGAAAGGAGTACCTGTGACAACAACAACAAATTGATAACTCCCCTTTTTTCTCTCTCGGATTGTTCTAAATTTAATTAAATTTATCATTTTCTAGTTTGAAATATCGGATGATGTTGAATTTTATTCTTAATATTTATGAAAACACGGAAAGGAACGCCGGGGTAAAAGCATACAATCAAGCAACAACAAAAAAAGCACAGGTTTGATTTTTCAAGTCCCTACACGTTGATTAATACATTCGGAAACCGTCGTACTTCAACATTTCTAAATAAAGATAAAGTTAGAATCAGCAACCTTAACACCTAAAATAAATAAAGATAATAAATTTAAATAGAAATACGGAAGCGTATAAGCGCCACACAAACTTTTTTATATTTCTTCATATTTTATAATCAAAACCATAATATTGATCTTACATTATACAGTTATTATAAAATGTGAAAATTAGTGTATTGTGCACAAATGTAAATATCGGCATTTGCATGTGCGACTGCCAGTAACATAATTATTCTCGAGAACATAATTATTTGGCTGTGATTTAGTTAAGAGAAGGACCGTGAACACAAGGCCAAGTCATTATCAGAAAAATATATGATATAGGAATAAAGGAATACTTGTGTCGCCATTATATATACAAATAAAGATGATTTTGTATCAGAAAATTATATAAATTTAACATGAAAATAGATATGGACTCGGACTTCTTTTAAACTGAGTTTTACTGTGTGTATACTGTGTGTTTGTTTACTCTACGTTGGCTAGAGGTATAGGGGAGGTTGAGATCTCACAAAACATGTTTAACCCGCCGCATTTTGCGCCTGTCCCAAGTCAGGGGCCTCTGGCCTGTGTTTTTTGTATGTTTTTTTAATTTTAGTTCATTTATATGTTTTGGAGTTTAGTATGACGTCCATTTTCACTGAACCAGTACGCATTTTATTTAGGGGCCAGCTGAGGCCCACCTTCCAGTGCGGGATTTTCTAGCTGCATTGAAGACCCATTGGTGCATGGCCTTTGGCTGTTATCTGCTCTTTGGTCGGGTTGTTGTCTCTTTGACATATTCCTCATTTCCATTCTCAATTTTATGGTATGAACAAATTTCAATGAAAAGGACATGGTTTTGAATATTTTGATTTACGGTTAGTGGAAAAGTAGAGATGCGGTATAAAATGTCTTACAATTGTGAAACGTTACTTTTAAAAGTTAAATAGACAATCTTTTGGCTTCAAAATGAATTGCTCTGTGTCTATTGATTTTCATGTTAGTTGTTGTGCATGCTTCGTACCGATCTTAATTTTGAGTTATGCCAATTCCAACTGATTTGTACAGGTTATTCTTATGTTATGTTGTGCTGTGTTTTGTTATAAATTGGGCGGTTGGTTTTCTCGTTTGAATTGTTTCACAATTTTATGTCCGGGCCTTTATAGCCGACCAGACGATATGGGTTTTCTCATTGTTGAACGCCGTACGGTGACCTTTAATTGCTTATGTCCACTTCATTACAACTCTGGTGGATAGTTGTCTTATTGGCAATCATACCACATCTCCATTTTATATATTAAGAATGAAAAGTTTGAATTTAAAGCGTTTGTAGAAATCTCAGAATATGATAAAATTCTTCAACAAAAACCTTGGGCGTTTTAATTTCAGTCTAGTAATCTTACTATTTAAGACACTTGGTTAGCAATTTGAATGTAAAATACATGGTTACATGTATTATAATAAAACATCTTTATCGTGTAAATTTTGTTCAAGAGGGTAGTTCTTTAAGTGGCGTGTCTCACAGACTAGTTAAGCACCGATCCTTGTTGTTTAGTGCAGTTTAGTAACCTATAGTCTTCCTCTACTATCACATTAAACCATTATAGGTCAAAGTACGGCCTTCAACAAGTAACCAACCAGCAAGACTTATAGGTATATGGTTGGATGGAAAGGACGTGCTATGCAAACAATTTTGTTTAACAAGTCTTAAGATTTATGCAAAGATACTGATAAAAGTTACATCGAAAAATAAAAATATGCCCTACAAAAGGCCTTCTTCAGTTTATGACCTTAAACTGACACTTAATTTCGGTTCTCTCTAAGCAATATTCAATCAAATATTTAAGTTAAAACCTGCACAATAGAGAACTGTTCTCAAATTTTAATGATTTTTCTTGAATTTTTAAACTATGAAATTATAAAGATTCTCGATTGTTTTAAGGTATAATTTCTTGCTTGTGCATTCTGTGCACGTGGACACATCATTGAAAAAGAGATATCTGGAAAAGTACTTCCCATTTCTAACAATTATCTATGATACAGATATTTTCAATAAAGTTTCCTCATTTGTTAGTGATTTTAGACTAATGTGGTGTCGGAAAAATTGATTGTCGGACTAATGGGGTCCCGGACTAATTTTAAATCGATCTTAGTTCATGATTTAAATCACACCCCAGTGGTTCATCCCTACTATTATGAATATTTAGTAATTCCCCAACCCACCCAGTCAGTCAAAATATGATCTAGAGCCTCAAGTAATCTTCAATGAAACAGCATTCCTTCATTTTTGTATTGTTTAATTTTTCACTCATTATTCTTTTCGTTGATAATAATTTTAGGTTTCATAACGAGTGAGAATGGGATATCGCTTGATATCAACTAGAGTAATTTAATTTCAATATAAAGTAAACGAGCCTTCGGCGAGTTTATTATCAATATTTAAATTAAATAACGAGAGTTGATATCAAGCGATATCCCATTTTCCTGAGTTGTTAATTATAGGTTTCATAACGAGTGAGAATGGGATATCGCTTAAATTCAATATAATAATAAACGAGCCTTCGGCGAGTTTATTATTAATTATTATATATTTGTTTAATAACTTTTGTTTTTAAAATAGATGGAATACTTCGTAAATCGGCATCCTCCCTCATTCTTGAGCATATTTTATTAATTTCAATTAAAATTCGAAAACCATCGATCATCAAGCAAGTTATTCTAAGAAAATATTATACTCGTTAAAAGGCTGCTGTTGAATTATTTTTCTATCATATATAAATAGGTTAGCAGTCACCTCTTGTTGAAATGGTTCATAATTCAGATTGAGTTATTTCCTTTTATTATTATTTACTTCCTATATACGAACTATGGCAAAAGTACAAAACAAAATGAAAAAGGAAAGGACATGTGAGTAGAATGAACGTTTGAAGTATAATTTGCATTTTGAATGGTTATTTTTAGACATATTGTAAATCTTTAGATCTTAAGATCACAAACGCTAGTAGATTTATGGTAGTTTAGTACTAGTTATACATGTGTAACTATGTTAATATGGTGTCACAGTTTTCAAACTTATCATAAAATAGTTTTAAATTGAACTTTATTCTATATTTCAGTACTCAGTAACAAAAATATAATATTCAAATGTATATTTAACTGATAATATTTTTTAAAGATGTAATTCTCGAAACCGAAAGTAGCTTCCTTCCTCCTCTTATACATGTTATACTTTGTCTAAATCTGAGAAGAGGACCAATATTACTATATCATGCCCCATTTGTCAATGGAGTAAAGTTATTTAATACTTAAAAGATGCCTGTTAACTTAAAATTTTGCAAATATATAATGAAAGACCGAGTTTACCACAATCTGTGTATAAAGATGATAAAGACAATGCCGTGTGATTTCTGTGTACAAGAACAGATCTAACGCGTTTTATAATATCAAAGAAAACGTAACAGTTGTAACATGTTTGGTATCCGATTTAAAACGAAAATACATTACATGTGTTTACCCCTCCCAAAAAAAAAAAAAAAAAAAAAAAAAAAAGAAAGTAGCAGAACACAAATAAAAGTATTTCTTCTATGCATAGTAACCTATAGTTGTTAATTTCTGTGTTATTTGGGCTTTTGTGGATAGTTGTCTCATTGGCAATCATACCACATCTTTTATTTTATAGTGACACATTAACGTAGATGTATCGTGAAACATTGATATTTTATAACATTTATTTTTAGCCATGAAATGGGTTCTGCTAAACTTTTGTGGCTGCAATTGATTTTGGAACGACATATTCTGGGTATGCATTTTCAGCCCGAAATTCTCCCGAAACCTTATATACGTGCGAATGGAGAAATAATAATTTACTGTCCAGGAAAGCTCCGACGTCTGTTCTTATTGACGAGGACGAACAGTTTGTAGCATTTGGGTTTGATGCAGAAAACAAGTATATGGCTAGTCTCGAAAATGACTCGGATTCGGATTCAGCTGACAGTGACAAAGACAAATGCAAGGACGTATATCATTATTTTAGCCGATTTAAGATGGAACTACACGATAAGGTAATTTAAATGGGGTTATATTTTACATATACTTGTACTGTTTATTGATTTTTATTTTGAAAATGACCCATGTGAATTCAGTTGAAATTTTCCACCTCTTTGATCAAAGGTTTGTATTACTTCGATCAGCTCTCATAAAAAAAATGACTGTAGAAATATGTTTCGTATCCAGCATAATGTGTCATTTAGTTTTTGTATGCTTTTTCAGCAATTGCTTTTCCTGTCAGTAATTTTTAATATTTACAGACAACATTTATAGAGCTACTTGAAGGCACGGACAGTCTTGCACTCAAGGCCAAAAGTTTCTTACATTTCGTGTGACCGATTATGATTTAAATTTATTATCATTTGTCTACCATGCATTACGACGTTGGTCTTGTTTGCAAATTAATCGTTTTGCTTACAAATTAGGTCGTTAGTTTTCTCGTTTGAATTGTTCGACATTTTTTCATCACAGTGCCTGCCTTTTATAGACAACTATATGGTACGAGTTTTCCTCATTCTTAAGGTCGTACGGTTGTCTGTATTCTTAAAGTAGCTAATCTTCTTAATTGGATTGGTTTCCATTGCTTGGGTTCGGGTTCTAAAGTAATTTTCCCTTCTCTCGTGTATGATTTTGTAACGGTCTCTGATTCTCTGATGTACAGGCTGCATACTTGTATAATTGTATCAATTATTTCGTCTTTTTAAATTTATTTATTTAAAAAGTATATGAATTGTGATATACAAATGAAATTGAACATTAGTGTTGAAAGGACTGAAAAACAGATAACTTCAAAAGTTAGTTTCTGAGATATGAACTTGAAAATTCTATAACACTTATAATATAGTCATTATATAGATCAATGAATCATTAGGCACGGGTTACCTAGACATCGAGAAGGGTAATAAATTATTATGTTCGGGGATATCAGGAAGGGTAATGGATTATAAAGGGTCTTTAAAAGTGTATATCATTGTCTACTGCAAGCGACAGGAATCTTTCTTTGTCCGTTTAAATTTCTGTAAGGCATGATCTTTGGACAAAGCGGCATAACTCAGACATTAATATGTTAAAACCTGAATTCGTAGTTGAACTCATCATTAGAAAAAAAAATTAAATAAAAAAACAATAATCAAAAGTCTATGCAATTTGATATTCATAATCTCCAAAAAGAATAGAACTATAATCATATATGAATTTTGATGCAGATAGCCATTCATAAACACCATTTTGCAATTCCATTTTACTATTGAGCATTTAACAGGAATGCCTAGTTAACATTCACCAGAAACTTTCAAGGCAAACAAACGAATATTTGTAAGCCAAGGATGCATAAGTACCGAAACGTGCATTATGACATGAAAGAACATAAAATGATAGCCAAATGATTTCATCAATCTAAGGTCAACCTTGCCTTAGGAAGTTGGAGTCTTTGTAATAATTATTTCAAAATTTATAATCGGACTAAAGTAGGATTAATGAAGTATATGTAAAATTTGTTTTCATTTTCAATTCAAGGGACCAAACAGTTGCATTATGTATTCTTTAGTTTTTTCATTATTGCAGGCAGTAAACTTGAAAACTTTTATCAAAGACCAAAATGGTGTAGAAATGAAGGCAATAGATATTTTTGCTTTTGCAATTAAATATTTAAAGGACCAAGCAATTGGAAAGCTAGTCAAAAGTTTGAAGAATGTGAAACAAAAGATATACACTATGTTCTTACTGTTCCGGCCATATGGGATGATCAGTCAAAAATATTTATGAGGAAAGCAGCGGAACAGGTTTGTTATGGTATACAAGTGCTCTTACTGAAAAATCAGCCTTCTGACGAAATGTTGCGGCAGATCTGCGACAAACACAGCGGTAAGGTTGCTGCAAATAGTTTGCGACCACTTCACCGCAATTTTGACCATACAAATGAAGGTTGCGGCCGACTTGCCGCAAAATTTGATACCCTTATATAGTCTCTGGTGAACCTCTGGAGAACTTTAATAGCCTTATCTAGTTTGTGGCGAACGTCTGGTGATCGACTTTGTGGTGAACTTTCGGCAAACTTTCAAAGCCTTAAATAATTTTGGTGAACTTCTGGAAAATCAAATATGCTAATGAAACTTTGTGGCTACATTTCTGTTGATTCTTTTTCAAAACTGTACGTCTCATTCAAAACATGCACATAGCGATCAACATTTAAATTGTATAATAATTATTAATAATTGTTGTCTACTGCTCAGTTTCATTGGTTTAACATATTCATTTGACTGACAATCAATTCAAAACATTTTAACAAAAATATATAATTAAGGATAACAAGCTTTTGCCATTACCGTAAGGCGTAGATTATATTTGCCCACCCTCCCCTCGTTTTTTAATTGCAAAATTGTACCATCCGGTTTAATTACAGATGAAAAATTAATAAAAAAAAAATAATAAAAATAATTACCGAAATTGAAAAAAAAATAAACCAAAAACAAATGCAGTGGCGACTGAGAGGCGTTTTGCTTATCATTAATGCAACTTCTTTATTACGTAAACACTTCCAGATTAAGAATTTTGGTTGAAAGATATCATTATTTGGTATACGTGTTCAAATTTTATTTATTTAAGAAATCGATTTATTGTTGAAGGGTGTTTCCACAACACAGGAATTTGATAAAACATGTATTATTTAACGTCCACTTTTTGAAAATATATAATTTGTATCTGAATATTTTGAAACTTGACCCATGATATTAGCTTCTTTGTCATCAAAAGACAGTATCTAGAATATAATGATTTTTTTCTCTCTATTTTCCGTTATTTACTGATATATTTCTGCAGTTCACATTAATATACAGTCTTCTATTTTAGACGTCAAATATTGTCACAATTTCCTAGAACTGTATAATACTTTAACAGATGCTTTTATTGTGATAAAGAGACAACACTTGAAGCAAAAATTATAAAACAATTTTATATTTATTCATTGTCCAGTATTTTTAAAGATAGATGACCTTAGTTTTTGCGATTAACATTTACGTACAATCTTTGAATAGTTTATTATACATTAAAAACCTGTTTTGACCTTCATGGAAAGTTACAAAACTTTGAGAGAAGCTTCTTTACGATTAAGGAATTATAGTTTCTGAACAAACAGGTTAGAATTAAAAATGTTTCCGTTTTACTGATCAATAGAATTATTGTTGATAGTCATCATTGAACTCATGAAGCAATCCTAATCAAGATACAGGTTCATATAATCAAGTAAATTGGTTTGTTTTCGTTTGGGGACTTTAATTATCAAAAGTACGTATTTATATTCTCTGTACCTTTTGTTTTCACCTAATTATCAAGATGCAAATAGGTTGGAGTATGAGAACTAAAACTTTGGTATTTACTACACCTTTTGGTTACATGTAGTAATTGGTTTTGGTGGATTGAAATTTAATTTTGATACAAAATGCATATCCACAACATAAGTCCTTTCCTGCAAGTACTGAAGGAAATTGATCATGAAAAGTAGCTTGAAAAGGTTTTATTAAACACGGTTAAAATAATTATATTGGTTGAATATTTTAATTTCATGTCTTTGTAAATCTGCTTGGAATATTTACCACTGGATGCTTAGCAAGCAAATATCAATCATCAATATCATGAACGACTTGGTGGCCTCATGGTTGCATGCTCGACTAGACTTAAGAAGGCTCTGGATACAATCTCCGCGCAGTCGGTTGAAGCAAAGATTTTAAATTGACATTTGCTACTAATCCCTAAGAATAAGGCATAGATTTAGAACTGTAAGGTTGGTCGATTTGGTTTTCATCGTGTCAGTCTAGTACGTACATGTACACACCAGTTTATATGTATAATATCTCGTTAGCATGTTCTCGTTCGAAATAGTAATGTACTATTTTTACTAGATGTATAGCAACCACTAATCTGATTATCATATATGTTTCCAATTAACGTTTATTTTCCAGGCGGGGATAAAAAGCAAAGATTTGATAATAGCTTTAGAACCAGAAGCAGCCTCCATATATTGCCAGGAACTTAGAACTAATGTTGATAAAAGACAGATAAAACATTCTCAGAAACAATTAAAAAGGAACAAAATATGTTGTGATCGATCTTGGCGGTAAGTTAATCTTCAAATTTTAAAACCTTCAGTTGGCTGGTTCTTTCGCCAGTGAATTCTGAAAAGGGCGTGGGTCTTTGGAAGAAGAAAAATGGCTTTGAAATAAGTTAGTGTCAAAATGGAGCATATGGAATGCATTTATGAAAAAAATAGACAGGGATTCTCAATTTTCTAGAGGCATAATTAGGTCAAAGAAGATTAACCAAATTGTATCCAGAAACATATAATATATATTAGGTATTGTATCTTCTAGTTATGCCATTGCATGTAAATAAAACTAAACCAATACATGTAGCCGTATACTGCATGTGTATTGGAGAGGTATTCAGTATATCTTTAACGCTTTTGATATGCCGAAATTGAGAATAAAAGGTGTACAATTATGTTTCAAGTTGCTGCGAGTACTCTCAGATCTGTACTTAGTGTCTTTTTGTTGTTGGGATGTAGAAGTATCCGGCCACGTCCACTTGTATTTGTAGTATTTGTATTTTTATCCATCTGATGAGTTAAGCCTTTTCAACTGATTTTTATAGTTCGTTCTTATGTTGTACTGTTACTCCACTGTCCCAGGTTAGGGGGTTATGAGATTTATTATACTTGTTTTGAAAATATGACCATGCAATGGAGATGACAATCCTTGTTATAATACGTCACCGCTGTTTCGGAGTTTTTGGTGTCAAGATAATGAATCATATTTAAATTTTAGGTGGCACTGCAGACATAACCGTACATGAACGTCAGTTTGATGGTTCCCTGGAAGAGGTGCTCCCACCAAGTGGAGGAGACTGGGGTGGAACATCTGTTGACAGAGCTTATCTAGAATTTGTCAACTCGGTATTCACTAAGAAAGTCATTAGCGAGCTTCATTCAAATCAACTTGAAGACTACACAACTCTTTTCATGAATTTGAAGTGAAAAAAGAACAATTACTACAGAATATAGTACTGATATTGTTATTACTCTACCTGTGTCTTTGTTAGAAATTACACGGAAACATTGCACTTCAGTGCCAGATGCCATTCAGAAGTCGATTTATAAGGAATCTGTTTCATGCAGGGGACAGAAACTTTCTGTAAAACCGGAGGCATTTCGAAAGCTATTCAAGTCAACAATAGATTCAATAATAAAACATGTTGATAAACTGCTCAAACACCCAAACCTTTCCGACCTTCATCATATTATAATGGTTGGTGGGTTTTCCGAATGTGAGCTTGTCCAAACGGCAATGAGACAGAAATTTCCAAGAAAGAAAATAATTATTCCTGACGAGGCTGGACTGGCTGTCCTAAGAGGTGCTGTTTTATTCGGACATCAACCAAAGATTATAGGAAAGCGAATATTGAGGAAAACTTATGGAATACAAAGTTGGCCTGAATGGGACGCTGAACTACATCCGAAACCAAAAAGTGCGAATTGATGGAGTTGACCGTTGCAAAGATGTCTTTTATAAATTTGCTGTCAAAGGGAAAAAGTAGAAGACGGTCATTCCTCGGGACAAATTTTTCAGGCGTTGAAAACAGACGAAAAACTCTAGAGTGTACAGTATACATATCAGATGACACTAATCCCCGATATGTCACAGATCCCAGTTGCCAACGCCTCGGGAATCTCATCGTCCCAATACCTCCCTCAAAAAGGAGAGACTCTTGAAATTGAAGAAACAATGATATTTGGTGGTACTGAACTTTTATTCAGAGCAAAGAATATGAAAACAGGTGAAATTTGTGAAAGTCAGTTTGAATTAATTTAGTAAAATAAAAATTATACAATTGTTTACAAGATAAAATCCAATAGTCTATTTCTACAATCAATTTGGTCATAATTTAATGTTGGATGTAACACGTTTTCTGATTGGCTGACAGCATTTTGTCTATCAGCTCATAGACATAATTTTGTCATGTGACCGTGACGTCATCAACGTTTTTCATGATTTACACCCACTTAAAATGGGTTACGCGGGTTATTCAGTGTGCACCACATTTTTATGTTATTTTTCATAGACAGAAAATATTATCACAGTCATTCCTTAAACAAAACTAATTTTCATTGTCAGTAAATGAGTATGTTGTAACCTGTGATTATTTGAAAATTAAAAAAAAAAAAAATGGAATGGAAAAATATTCAAAGTAAATAGAAGTGTAAATTCAAGTAAAAATAAAAGATTGTTTTTCTTCAAATTTCCCCAGACATATAAATCAATTGGCTCTATTTAGTTGGAAAAACGAAACATTGGTAAAACGTCCGGCGATCTGAACCTTGTGTCGTTCCTTGGTGTCTTGTCTTTGTTTGTATACTAGTATCTGTTTGTTTTTTTTATAAGAATTCGAGTTGATGTTGTCTCTTATCCTGTCCAATATTTTTGGTGATTCACGTTTTTTTTCACAATGATGACCGTAAGGGGTTCCAAAGTTATGCTATCCCCAGAATCTACACAAACAGAATTTATATAAGTATATGATATGTACTGTTTACTTAGATCAACAGACATCTCATTCTGACCGAGATGTCAGTTCACAGAATTTTTTTTTTTTTTTTAACGCCACTTTTAAGCACCGCTTTTGGGCTATTTCGTGGCGGCCAGTATTTATTGGTGGAGGAAGCCGGAGTACCTGTAGAAAACCACCGACCTTCGATAGGAAAACTGACAATAGATATAGGAAGATGTGGTGTGAGTGCCAATGAGACAACTCTCCATCCAAATAACAATTTATAAAAGTAAACCATTATAGGTCAATGTACGGCCTTCAACACAGAGCCTTTACAAGCCTAGTCAATTAAGACTGGAGTCGAGTGCACCCGCACGAGCGGGGTTCAACTCACAACCTCAGTGTTGACTGGCTAGTGATTACAGTAGTAACTTCTTAGACCACTCGGCCACCGAGGCCCTTCAGTTCACAGAAAAATGAGAATGAGTGTAAATGAATTAAACTGCTAAAAATAGATTCAATGTTTTGTCAATTAATAAGGACAGATCGAAAAATAAATCTAATATCAGTTATTCTAATTATGGATATTTTCTTGATATATGAAATATAAGTTGAAAGAACTCTCGAGTGTACACTGTTAGTGTATAAGGGATACAAATTCTTGGTATTTGGCTTATTATAGTTGTCTGCGCTTTGGATACCTAATTATAACTTACAATTACCTCCCTGAAAAGGAAAATCGCTTGAAATCGGAGAGATTATATGGATTGATTGATTGTTGGTGTTTTAACGACACTTTTGGGCTATTTCTTGGCGACCAGTTTTTATTGGTGGAAGAAGCCGGAGTGCCAGAAGAAAACCACCGACCTTCGATAGGAAATCTGACAATCCTAGTTAATTAAGATTGGAGTCGAGTGCATCCGCGGGGTTCGAACTCACAATTTCAGTGTTGACTGGCTAGTAATACAGTAGTAGAACTACATAGGCCACTTGACTAATTAATTCTTGTGCCCGAAAGTATGATATTGATAAAGCCTGAGAACTATATGTATACAAGATCCATTAATTTTACTGCCTCCTATAATATTTCATTTGACAATTTCAACGGGTAAAAATTAAACAGGTATGCATTTTACATACACATTTCTGCGGACACTTGACTTTGCTGTCAGTCTGAGAAGGGTCAGATTACAGTCAATGAAATCGATTAAATCACAATTACTTTGTCAATTGTACGATTGAATTTAGTTAATGATTACTAGTATACCATTTATCAAAGTAACTGCATGATAAAGGGACATGTGGACCCTTTGGCTAGAATGACTGCGTTTTCACGTCAAAGTTTACTCTTTGCACGTTAAAGATCCTTCTCAACAAGCTCTTTTGAGTGGTCCATAAGTGACTGGTTGTTTGGCATAAATTATTTCATACTGGTTTTGACATTCATTTGATATATTTTTCTATGGTTTATAATTTAACCATTTAATAATTTGGTTTTCAAGGTCTAACTTTTGTCTAAAATCTGTCAGTATTCATACGTTGATGAGTTGAGCATTTTTCAATTAATGTTTTATTGTGTGTCCGATTATGTCGTATTGTTACACCACTGTCTCAGCTTAGTGTGAAGGTTGGCGCCAGATAAAACGTACACACCCGCTTCATTTGTTTGCACCATCCCAAGTCAGGAACCTGATGTTCAGTGGTTGTCGTTTGTTGATGTGGTTCATAAATGATTTTCTTCTTTTTAAGCTCACCTGGCCCGAAGGATTAAGTGAGCTTTTCTCATCACTTGGCGTCCGTCGTCCGTCGTCGTCAGTCGCCCGTCGTCGTCGTGCATTGTCGTTAACTTTACAAAATCTCCTGAAACTACTGGACCAAATTTAACCAAACTTGGCCACAAGAAAACCTAGAGGTATTAAAATTATTACAATTTATATTAATAAATGTCTTGAACACCGAAAACTATCAATATAGTACAGATATGATTTTATGTAACCCTTAAGTATATTTACCGGTTAATATTATATATAATTGTTATGCTTTTACTTATACATGTATACTTATATGCTTATGGCTCTGGTATGGCTATGGTTTAACATTTTAGAATTGAGATGATTATATTCATATATGATTTATAATATTATTGTGTCAATTTCTAAATCATTGTAATAAATTACTCTTCATGGGTCCTTTAATTGGAATAAAACATCTTCTCTTATCTTATGTAATTAGTAAATGTATACTTCATCAGGGTGAAGTTGGTATATTGCTGCTAAGGAATTCCGACTCGTATGAAAAAAGGTAGACCAGGAGAGGTGCACAGTTGGTTCCCATGGGAATGCCATACTAATAGTTCCAGCTCAAAATTTAACAATGAGAGAATCCAGCATACTTAACAAAATATTTCGAATTATATCCCAAAACGATAAATTCGTAGCGTTTGGTACCATTTTATTTGAGGTAAGCATAGTGGATTATTTCTTTAAAACGGGTTATTAATTTTTCATGTGGTATGCTGGTACTTAATGTCGGAGGTTTTGATAGATATCACTCTAGATTTAAAGCATATTTCAGCGGTTCATCCTTACTGCTCTAAATTAGTAAATACTTAGAAATTGCCAAACCTACCTGGTCGGTCAAAATAGGAATTAAATAGAGCCGTGAGGTAATCTTTAATGAAACAGCAACCCGACACACAATGATAAGAAACAATACAACATGCCAAAGTGTTCATATGCATATAAAGTCTCCAATAATCGACACATATTAGAATAACGGAAATGTTGTATCAATGACCCATGACATAAAATCAGAAATGGTGAGAACACCACAAATAAAAAAGTGCACTTGTTCCGATTCATCTCAAATACATAATGCCTATATTATATTTTGTCAAAGGAACATGTGGAAGGAAATAACCAAATATGATCATTAGCAAATAAATATTTTGCATTATTCCCTTTGAATAACACAACAATGTGTTTAATTCTTCCTGGTATTGTTTTTTTCTGTTCTCTGTCGAATAAAGAAAGAAATGAAAGACAAGAAAGACGAAGACATGGAAGACATCTTAAGGTGACTTCAGAAATAATTCTGATTTTATTCTGTGAATAATATTCCTAGTTGCGTGTTCTGTAAAATATCGCAATATATGGTGACGTGTTCTTTGTACATGTATAAATATTACAATAGTTACGTGTTCTGTGTATTAACATTACAATAGTAACGTGTTCTAGCTGTGTATTAACATGACAATAGTACATGTAGTAACGTGTTCTATAAAACAATAGGTCCATGAAATAACAAAATGTCCATAGTAATTATTAAAAGATACTGAAAATAACAAATTAAGGTCAATAAAATGCCTAACTAAGATCCATTGAAAAAATTACTAATAGGCATGAATAACAAAAGGTCCATAAAAGAACATAAAATGTCAAAAGGTGCACAAGATAGCAAATAGTCCATAAAATAAGAAAACATGCAGACGATAAGAAGAGGTTACAAAAAACCAAAAGATACATAAGATATCAAAATAAGATGCATAAATTAACAAATTGTCCATAAAATACATGTAAATACTACATCCCTGGGATGTGTTTTAGTTGATTTTAGTCTCTGATGCATGATTTTTATTATTAATTGTTTTGGCTTTTAACTAGCTGTCAGTAACTGCGAGTACTCTCAAATCGTACTTTCTTGTTTATTTGACCTGTTGATACTAATTGTAATGCTTTTTGTTATTTAATGTTATTCAGGGTTATATCTGGTCTATATACCAGCTTTGATAAGTGTTTGGTACTAATATAAATTTCCACTTCGTACTATGAACATCAAAATTATTTATTTTGTTAAAATATTTCCTTTCTCTATTGTAACTGTACACGTATACCTAACAACAAAATTATTTTCATTTACCTGTGTTTAAAGTTATTGCAAATGGCTGATATTTTTGTTCGAGCATATTGTTTTCTTAAATTGTTTAACATTTCATACCGATATAACATGTTACTTTTATTATTCTTCCTTAGTTTATTTATTTTGAATTTACATTGTATCATAGGTCAAATTTATTTGTTCAGTGTATGTTCAATGGTGTTAATATGTCCTTTGATTGAGTTAAGCTATTTCAGTTGATATTTTATAGTGTGTCTTTCTATGTTGTGATGTTACGCTATTGTTTCAGAAAAAGGGTGAAGGTTTGGTACCATTAAAACGTTTAAACCCGCTGCATTTGTTTGCACCTTTCCTAAGTCAGGAATCTGATGTTCAGTAGTTGTCGTTTGTTGATGTGGTTCATAAGTGTTTCTCGTTTCTCGTTTTATATAGATTAGACCGTTGGTTTTCCCGTTTGAATGGTTTTACACTAGTAATTTTTGGGGCCCTTTATAGCTTACTGTTCGGTGTGAGCCTAGGCTCCGTGTTGAAGATCGTACTTTGACCTATAATGGTTTACTTTTATAAATTTTGACTTGGATGGAGAGTTGTCTCATTGGCACTCATACCACATCTTCTTATATCTATAACTATCTAAGATCCATTGAATAACAAAAGGTCCATGAAATTTAAATAACAAACGTTCCATAAAATAATTTAAGGTTCAAATAATAACAAATGACCCATAATTTTACAAAATGTCCATAAAATGATAGAATGTCCATAAAATAACAAATGGTCCATAAAATACAAATGGTCCAAAAATAACAAAAGTTTATGCAATAACAAAAGGTCCATAGTAAATAAAGTTCTTAAAATAACAAATTAAGGATGTACAGGATGAAATAAGAAAAAAATCTAGAATTTAAAATTGATACCAGAAATAAGTTAAAAATATTGATAGGTTATGGATCTGCTTTTAGATTATATTTGATTTAAAAAACAAGGCGCGAAAAGGCTGACTCGGACCTTATATTTAGACTTGGCATTCATTTTGTCTCAAATAGTAAGAAAAAACCTAGAATCTGCTTAAATTTAAGTAATGGTATTTTTATGAGCTATTGTAGTCTTCTTTGAAAAGAAAAGTGGGTAATATGGGGAAAAATATTTTATCCTGTATCGTAGGAAAAACTTAAGCTGTCCGAACGTATGACAAGAATTTCTTAACCCGACTGAGTACGTCCTTAAGTTCAATAAAATGCATAACTAAGATCTATTTAATAACAAACTTATATGCATAAATTAATAAAATATCCAAAACATACTAAAAAGAACATAACATATCAAAGGTTAACAAAAGAACGGAAGATCCATAAAATAACAAAGGTCCAAAAGATAGCAAATAAACCATAAAATAAAAACAGATGCATAAGATAAGAAAAGGTGTATAAAAGAACAAAATGTTAATAGACCAACTAAAGGGATATAAGAAGATGTGGTATGAGTGCCAATGAGACAACTCTCCATCCGAGTCACAAATTGTAAAAGAAAAACCATTATAGGTTAAAGTACGGTCTTCAACACGGAGCCTTGGCTATTATCGAACAGCAAGCTATACAGGGCCCCAAAATGACATGTGTAAAACCATTCAAACGGGAAAACCAACGGTCTAATATATATGAAAAACACTTATGAACCACATCAACAAACGACAACTACTGAACATCAGATTCCTGACTTAGGACAGGTGCAGAACAAATGCAGCGGGTTTAAACGTTTTAATAGGTACCAAACCTTCACCCTTTTCTGAAACAATAGTGTAACATCACAACATAAAAAGACACACACTGTCAGATAAAATTCAATTGAAATAGCTTAACTCAATCAAAAGACATATTAACATAAGTGAACATACACTGAAAGAGTAAAATTTGATCTATGACACAATGTAAATACAAAATCAATAAAATAAGGAATTATATGTTGTGCAATTTCAGAAAAACAAAATTGAACAAAATGCCGCCAAATGGATGTAGAATAAAGGCCAAGAAATAATAAAAGTGAATAAAACAACGTCAAATAAAAATCGGTACAGAGTATAAAGTTTTCAATAACCATTAATCGGGTATCTGTACATCATCTAATTATTCAGTTGATATATATTCCAATCTGATATAGTTATGCATATTAACCTTGCAAACATTGTTTTAGTTGAGAGAAATTATGTTGAAATCATATATTATGCATTTAGATATCATTTATTATACGATTAATATATTTGTCTAGCTAATTTACTATTTTGTAAATCGAAGGCACTCAGAATTCAAATGTGTTTTTGCTCTTCTTAAATTACAATTTCACCTCAATATGTCCTCTAAAACCAGTAGGATAACATACCAACTTTCTTGTGTGTATTCAATTTATTAGTGTTATTTCGTCAATAGTTTCATATCCAAAATAACACGTAGTGGACTCCTGCGATGTAACCATCTATAATACTAAAATAACGAGGTCCAATTTGTTAGCCGGCATGACGGAAAAGCTTTATATATAACTAATATAGGACAAAGGTGTTGATTAAAATTACACCATTCCAAGCCCTTTTGTTTTCCACATGATTAATATTACCAGTAATTAACAAGTTCCGGGTCGAATCCGAATCCGACACCGATACCAATAATATATGTCACCTGTTACCTGTTACCTAATCTGTACGTTCCAACCCTGTCAGGCGCACCACCAAACGTTGTATTTGCGATGTGCTATAAACATGGGTCATAATCACACCTGAACTTCGTCATTACACAGGGTATAACACCACTAAATACAATCATTGTCACAGTTTTTCCGGTTGTAGTAAGAAACCAGGACGGGTTAAAACAGAAAGATTTTGAAAGCAGAGAAACTGTACACCTCTTAATCTGCATGACTAAATCAGTTTACAATACGAATACTAAAAATCTAGGCTTAAAATAAGGCGTTGTTACTTCGATTCAGACACCGACACGCGATGTCGCGGGTGTGTTCTAGTCTTTATTAAACCTGAGATTAACGAACTGAATGGCGAGCGTCTATTATAATACATGCCTTTCTCCTTTTATTTTGATACAGTGAAACAATGGATGCTCCTTATCAACTTTTGTTGTAGCGATACATATTGGTAATACGTATACTGGATATGCATTTTCAATTAGAAGTGAACCAAACAATATTCACATGTGCGAATGGAATGGTTTGCAGTCTTATAAAGCTCCAACATCCGTTCTTTTAAATCAACACCAAGAATTCCTAGCTTTCGGATATGACGCTGAAGACAGATACATGGACTATCGGATGAGCCTTGAAAACGATTCAGACGATGAAAAGATGTACTGTATTATTTCAGAAGATTCAAGTTGGCACTTCTCAATAAGGTATGTAATACTAGTGAGTTGTGATTTGAATTTGTTCTCAAATTTAGAATTTTAGGAAAAGAAAACACAACACCTATACTGTGAGAACAAACTGTCCCTGTTAATTAAACGTTTACGTTAGGAGGATGTCTTGATCAATACGTAAGTTTTAAGAAATTTCATTTCTCACCATGCTATGTGGGATGCACTTACACAGTCAAACATATTGCCAGATTATACTTATTGATATTGATAATGCATGTGTATTTTGCTTTGTATAAGCAGAAACTAAGTTTTTCATGCATAATAGTTCTTGCTCCTTATTAATTAGTTACATTCGCTAACACAAAATCAAAAGGCTATAAAACCTGACGAGGATGAATGGTCTTGGTCGGCATAAATTGAGACCCGAAACACCCGACTGGGAAGGGAACCGACATATACTCGATTATTGAAAAGTATATTAGGCCTATATTAAATTTTCCTGGATTAGTATTTAACATGTTTTTATATAATATAATTGGACACAAAGTACAGTTGTCAATCTCAAAATGACTATTAACTATGAACTGTTAGAAATAATTGTTTATCTAATTTTCATGCTATTTTCACATTTCTTGATCGGTGTGAGAAGAATATTTCTCCTCACCAGTGAAATATCTGTTATCGGCAAATGATTAGTCGGAATTTAATTATGACGTCAAATTTCATCGTTTCTCCGGAATTTTCCTATTGTGACGCCCTGCAAAAAGGCGACTATTAATACCTGATGACGTAACATATAAAGAACACAACTTTTAGCTGCTATAATTTGGAAAGTTTCATATATATTTTCACTCATTTCAGTCAGTAGATATGGATTTTCTAATAAAAGACGAGTCAGGAAAAAGATGAAAGCCTTTCATATTTTCGCTGAAGTCATTAAATACCTCAAAGACCAATTTATTGCAAAATTGGAACGATCATTTAGAGGCAGTCTTGCAGAAGAAATATACATTATGTGATAACTGTTCCGGCTATATGGGAGGACAAGGGCAAATTGTTCATGAGACAGTCAGCGGAAAAGGTTATACTTATTTGTTTATATTTCATTTCTACAATTAAAGATACAATTTAAACCAAAAGTTCTCTTTTCATGAAAATGATCTTAAATCCATTGGATGTTGGATGCATAGTGATTTTTCATTTTAGTTTTAGGTGCATGATTTTTATTAGTTGTCATTGGCTTTGAACTAACTGTCAGTAACTGCGAGTACTCTCAAATCTGTACTTGTAGTCGTTTTATTGTGGGGATGTATGAGTACCCTGCCACGTCCACTCTGTGTTTTTGTAAGATGTATTTCTGCTTTGTATCGAACTGATGAGTTAAGCCCTTTTCAGCGGATTTTTATAGTTTATAAATGCGGAAGATACCTAGGTGACATAAACGCTAAAAAGTCGAAGATATACTGACTACGACATGGCTAAGAGAGAATCGCGACCCCTTATGAAATAAACATTTACATTATAAACATTTACGATATAGAAATATATATAATTTTCAAACACATGTGCAGTAGCCTGACATTCATGTCTTTGCTATCATTGGAACAGTTTGCTGTTTCTCTACGGACATTTTGAAACATTTAGTTCAGAAATACCGTAAATTGTAAGAGCTATGACACAAAAAAGAACCTTATATATAAAGAATTGCCAAATTTATCTCAGGTGACCTTGCCTAAGAGAGTTATAACAATCATTTAGTCTACCTCCTTCAAAGTATACATGCAGATGTAAATATGTATGTTTTCTTTTAAATGTGTGCATTGTTTTCTTCTAAAATGACCGAAAACCACCGAGAAGTTAATTTAGCAATACATTACACTATCTCATCAAAGACTAAATATACCGATACACCAACATTAAATAACACACTATTATCAACTTTACAGGCAGGAATACGAGAAAACCAGTTAACAATTACACTGGAGTCAGAAGTAGCGTCTGTGTATTGTCGAGAATTAAGAACAGATCGAGACATAAAAGGGATGAAATACGTTGTGGTGAGCCAAACATCACATGGCACATACCTATGACAGACACAAGCTAGTGCTTTTGGAATTTGTTACTCTTTTGTTTGCACATTTTATACTGACGACGATTTTGAGCTTGGCCATGTTGCTCTCTATGTGTATTTTGGTTTTTCTATTGTTTGGATGCTTTTTCATTGATGCTTATCTCATTAATTTTCTTGGGATGTTTTGCTTCTTAAAGATTCTTTTTTAAAATTTAGGTGAAACAGCAGATATAGCAGTCCATCAACAACATCCGTATGGTTTCCTAGAGGAAGTTGTTCCACCAAGTGGTGGACCTTGGGGTTGTATAGCTATTGATGATGCTTTTCTACTATTTTTGGAAAATGTATTCGGCACAACAGTAATGAAAACCTACAGTTAACAGATTTAGATGACTACACTAAACTTATTAATGAATTTAAATTTAAAAACGATTGATCAAATCAGATAGTACTTCAGACATATGTATTACAATGCCTTATGGTCTTTTGGATATCATCAAGAGACACTGCGGTGGAATTGATGTAGCTTTAATGAATTCCAAATATGGTGGTTCTGTTGCCGTCAATCGTCAAATACTCCGTATAAAATCACAAAAGTTTAGAGAACTCTTTAAGCCTACTATCGACGAATTATTAAAATATCTTGACCAACTTTTCCAGCATCCGAAAGTTTCAGAGATACAAAATATCATAATGGTTGGCGGATTTTCAGACTGTGAATTTGTACAAAGAGCAATGAAAGATAAATTTCCTAAAATGACAATAATCATTCCTGAGGATGCTGGTCTTGCAGTTCTTAGAGGAGCCGTGTTATACGCCCATCAGCCTAAACCAATACGCAGGTATCTTTATATTGTTCTATGGTAAAAAGTAGCTTTCTGATGTCCAAACAAGTAATTTCATTTTTACTTATGTGCAGATCAAGGAATAAATCTGAGGTAATAACATAAATCCATACTGAGAGAGACTAGGTACATAATCTGGGTAAGTTAATCTTGCTAAGATTTAAATCATTGTTACCAGCTACATTCAAAGATTGTATTTTGAAGATACTAAAAATTAGAATGGAAATGGGGAATATGTCAAAGAGAGAACAACCAGACCAGACAACAGCTGGAGGTCACCAATGCGTCTTCAACGCAGCGAGAAAATCACGCATCCGGAGGAGGGCTTCAGCTATCCCATAGAAAAAATGTGTACTAGTTCAGTGAAATGGACGTCATACTAAACTCCAAAACATATAAATGAACTAAAATTAAAAAACATACAAGACTTACAAAGGCCAGTTCTTTTCAATTTTTCAAATCGATCTTTGCATGTTAAAAATTAAAGGTTAATTGTTAAAATTCTAATGCTAACTATTGAAAATAAAAGGTTGAATATCTAAAATCTAAAGTAGTAAAAAGTCAATGGTGCAAGTTAGAAATAGAATGTTGAATGTTGGAAATCGAAAATTAAAATTTTAATAATGCATATTGAATGATGAAAACTGAATGTTGAAGATTTTAAGCTGAAATTGGATGTTGCATGTTGAAAATCGAAAGTTGAATGTTGAAAATTTTATTGATAAACGTTGAAATACAATTAAGAATGTTGAACACCGAATGTTCAAAGTATAATGTTAACTCAATAACTGTTGAAACTATAATGGTGAATGTTATGTAAGCTGAAAGTTAAAATTTTGAAATTGAATGTTGAGTACATCTGTCATGCTGTAGTATATTGAAAATGAATGTTGAATATTGAATTAACTACCAAACTGCAATTAATAGAAGTTCGTTACTTGATATTGTTTGTGAATAGTTTCAAACTTTGAATTGTTTCTTGAAAAGCAGTACGTTTTTCTCTCTTTTGTACAGAGACAAAACAGATGTTGCAAAATTATTTGTTGCGGCGATAGATTTTGGTACGACGTATTCTGGATATGCATTTTCAACTAAAAGTCAACCAAACAGCATTTACACGTGCGACTGGCAAAGATCTAGTTTACTGTCCTATAAAGCTCCAACTTCCGTTCTTTTAAATCGTAACAAAGAATTCTTAGCTTTCGGATATGACGGAGAAAGCAAATATATGTCAAGCCTCGAAAACGATTCGGATGATGAAGACAGCGAGGAGGAAAAGAAGCAATGTATTATTTTAGAAAATTCAAGATGGCCCTTCACAATGAGGTATGCAATAAGAATTGGCGTAGGATCCTGGGTAATGGCGGAAGAGGTTAATTGCCTTTCCTCACCATGAGCAAACAAAATTATTTGAAAATAAACACCTAGAATATCACAGAAATGCCATTACCGATGACAAAAGCCTTGGAACAGTTACAAACTCATGTACATATGGTGAAATCTCAACCTCTCTGGTTTTAAAATTCTATCAGTAGAATAACAAAACCATGAAAGGTGATGGGTGACCTAAGCCAATTGTCTGTTGTAGTTGCCTCTTTCAAATTTACTTTAATTTATTTATCAAAGAAATGACCGAAGGGATTGGAGGATATGAACAATTCAAATATATACACAATGAAAAAATATAAAATGTTAAAACATCATATACCATGTATACTGGTAGTAAAAAAAAATAAAAGTATTTGTGCAGGTGTTGTGTCTATTCTCCTCAGTGCAAATGACTTTTAATGAACGGAACAGTAAGCTGCATAATATCAAATGACAATAGAATCTACTCGATGAATAAAAATATTATTATATAGTTAATTTCACTGAATCAGTATAGGACACGTCTTTCGTTTAAAAGAAATGGAAACAATGTGTACTATTGGACTATAAGTTATAATTGTATCTAAAGAGACACATTTTTGCTGTTTTAATTTAAATAGTTTCAGATTTATTTCCTCTAATTTCAGTCGGTAGACATGGATTCTCTAATTAAAGACGAGTCAGGATTTAAGATGAAAGCGTTGGATATTTTCACTTTTGCCATTAAATACCTCAAAGACCAAACTATTAACAAATTGAAAAGAACGCTAACAGATGTTGATATAGCAGACATACATTATGTGCTACCTGTTCCGGCTATATGGGAGGATAAGGCCAAAATGTTCATGAGAAAGTCAACGGAAGAGGTTATACTATTGACATAAGAAGGTATGGTATGAGTGCCATTGAGACAACTTTCCACCCTAGTCACAATTTGTAAAAGTAAACCATTATAGGTCAAAGTACGGCCTTCAACACGGATTCACAATGTACAAATTTGTTAATATATCATTCCAATATGTCTACACAATGAATTTAAGATTAAAACCATAAAGTCCCTTTTCATGAACATGATCTTAATTGGAACTTACTTGATATGATCTAAATTTTATGTGCAACGCAAATAAAATCAACACAAACATGGAGTCTGTTCGAGTTTTGTGATCAGGTGCACGTGAGTAAATCCAATTAACAAAGTTTTTTCTTCAACAAAATGCTATATTAAGTGATCTTCCATTGCACCAAATTTTGACCCCACCAGTCACAGTGGTACTTACGTAAAGGTCGGCTTCTTCTTGAAGATGTTAGATTCGAAAATAACAAATAATTATATAAATAGATAAGTATAATCTCTCTATATTTATCTGAGCTTACATTTAAAATGAATGTGCGCAAATGTAATCAAAAGCTGCACGCAAACGTAATGATGTTTGCGCTTAAATGTAATGCACCTTAAATAATAGCCTCTAATTAGCAAGTACAAAATGTACATTTACACTTATACACCCATTATAAAATGATCCATGAAAACAATTAGCAGTGAAATGTATAGTTTCGTTTTGAAACTAGGTACATAGGTGGTGTTTTCCCGTATCTGAAGGTGCATGCAACTCTTTTGATAAAGATGTTTTGTAAATGTATTTTACAGGCTGGTATAAAGGGAGACCAGCTAACAATTGCACTGGAGCCAGAAGCAGCATCTATATACTGTCAAGAATTAAGGACAGATAGAAAATAAAACCAATATTACTTTCTCTGAAACAATCAAAAGGGCATGAAATATGTAGTGGTGGACCTTGGAGATAATTAAAATCTTATCTTATACATCCTGAAACGTGGCTTATGCATATATATAAGTTGACTGACTGTTTCGGTTTTTCGTAGTGGCCAGTTTGTATTGGTAAAGGATTCCGGCCGAGTGCCCGGATAGAACCTTCAACCAACAACAGGAAAACTAATAACCCTAGTAAATTAAGATTGAAGACAAACCCACCTTTCATAAGTGGAGCTCGAATTTACAACTTCAGACAGCTATGCTAGTGATACAATGATGGCACTATAATTTTTCGTCCCTCTTAAACTATTTGGACCACTCGTCCACCTGGCCCCTCAAGAAAATAGAAATAAATCCGTAACATACGTTCTTTCAAAATACAATCACAAAGCGGTTTGTTAAGAAATTGGCGTTTTAGCTCCCATTTTCAAAATTTAAATTGACAGATAATGACAATACAATGTTTGCAGATAGTCTGCTTTTATATTCGTTTTATTTTGTATTCAGGCGGTACAGCAGATATCAAAGTCCATGAAAGACAGCCAGCTGGTTTATTAGAGGAAGTTGTTCCGCCAAGCGGTGGTGCATGGGTGGGACGGCCATTGATGATGCTTATCTTAGTTACTTGGAAAAAGTATTTGGAGAAAAGTAGTACAGGAACTGATATTGAAAGAATTGGAGGACTACACAGAACTAATTCCGAATTTGAAGTTAAAAACGATCGATAAAACAGATACGACTACCGATAAAGTTATTACAATGCCTGTCGGTTTGATGAATATTATCAAGAGACACTGCGGAGGAATAGTTACAGTTATAAACAATTCCGAGTATAGTGATTCCATTTCCATCAGTGGTCAACAAAAACTATGTGTGAACCCACAAAAGTTTAGAGACCTTTTCAAGCCTACTATCAACTCATTATTAAAACACCTTGAACAACTTTTCAGGCATCCGGAAGTTTCAGAAATACAACAGATTATTATGGTAGGTGGATTTTCAGAATGTGAACTTGTACAAAAGAAATGAAAGATAAATTTCATAAAAGATTATAATTCCTGAAGAAGCTGGCCTTGCAGTGCTCAAAGGAGCCGTTTTATACGGTTACCAGCCTGAAAAGATAAACAAACGTATTTTGAAAAAGACCTACGGATTCAGAGTTGGCCAGAATGGCATTCTGAAGTACACCCGGAAACTAAACGTGTCCGATCGAGGGACCGATCGTTGTAAAGACGTTTTCTATAAATTTGCGGTAAAACGGGAAAAGTAGAAGCTGGGCATTCTTATGGACAAATATTCCAAGCTCTTAAACCCGACAAGAGAACGTTAGAGTGTACTGTTTATATATCTGGTGATACTAACCCATGTTATGTTACCGATCCTAGTTGCCAACGCCTTGGAAATCTGATTGTCCCGTTACCTCCCTTAATAAAGGACAATCGCTAGAAATTGAAGAAACAATGATATTTGGGGTACTGAACTGCTGTTTAGAGCTAAAAATATGAAGACTTGGGAAATTTATGAAACACAGTTTCAATTCTAAATCAAATGTATGCATGTTAATAAGACTGAAAATCATTGTTGAAAATGGGTAATTAAAATACGTAAGATAATCTCTGCCATAAATGACTTTTAAAGAAGTTCTTGTAAAAAGTTATTGGACGACGAGCAATTTTGTGGTGTTTGTACAGGTAAGGACAATGCTAATATGATTAACCCCTAATGGGAGGGATTGTACTTGATTTTCATATTAGTTTAATTGAGGTCTGAAGCTGGCATGTCATTTACTGCTAATAGTCCCTTGTGGATTTATGTATCATTGTCATTTTGCTTAGTTTCTTTTGTTATCTATTTTGACATCGGTCTTCGATCTCTTTTAAACTGAGCTTTACTGTGGTATTACTGTTTTTTTTTTTTTATTCTACATTGGCTAGAGACAAAGTGGGAGAGTGCGATCTTACAACACATGTTTAACCCCGTCCCAAATCAGGAGCTTCTGGCCTTTGTTAGTCTTGTATGTTTTATGTTTTAGTTCATTTATATGTTTTGGGAGTTAAGAGTGACGTCCATTTTCATTGAACTAGTACACATTTTGTTATGGGGCCAGCAGAAGCTCACCTCCGAGTGCTGAAATATCTCACTGTGTAGAAGACCCATTGGTGGCCTTCAGCTGTTTTTCTGCTCTTTGTCGGGTTGTTGTCTCTTTGACACATTCCCATTTCTATTCTCAATTTTATAATATACATGTATATAGAATGCATTAAACAGTTCCTTTTTGTCGGAATAATGAAAAGTCTTACAAATGAGCTTTCGAACTAATTTGCAGTCGGACTAGAGAAAATATGAAAAGGAGTAATACATATGGGATAGATGTACATATACCGGTTCTAATCTTACTATACTTATATAGTATTGACAACGCAACTTTTCACATTGAACCACCTGACTAAAATTAAACTTGACTCAAATGTTCCAAAATATCAAAATCTTAGTTAGATATCATAGCACCTACATTGTAGCTACTATTATATTTAACCTAGTTTTTTAGTATTTGTTTTAGTTTATTTTTCTTATAAATTAGGCCGCTAGTTTTCTCAATTTAATTGTTTCCTATTTTTTATAGCCAACTATATAGTATGGGGTTTTCTCATTGTTGAAGGCCATACGGTTAATATTATTGCTAACATCCACTTCATTTGAATATTGGTGGATAGTTGTCTCACTGGCAATCATACCACATCTCCTTATTTTTATTAAGCTATAAAGAACAGTTAGACACTTTCACTGCAAAATTGATCAGCAAGACATGATCTAAATGACTATATATACCCATTGTGGGCGTATTTGTCTTTTATTTTGAAAACTTTAAATTAAACTTTAAGACCACAAATAATCATTAAGGCAAGGTTTACAAACAAGTTAGTGGACACTTTATAGGATTTGTTTAGCCTCTTTTATATTTTTGGCAAAACTAAACAAGATAAAAGAGACTAAACGAAAGAATATCATCATTTAAAAGATCAACCATGTTCTTTTAAATGAATTCTATTAGACTACATGTACAATGTTTGAGATTGTCAATTGTTGAAGATGCTCATAGACCTTGGTGAGCGACACAGACGTTGAAGGGCCACTAGTTTTGTTACTATTCATTTTACTTGAGTTTTCTATCCTGTCTTTATAGAAATAATAAAATGTGGTATGAGTGCAAATGAGAAAATTCTCCATCAAGTCACAATGTGTAAAAAGTAAACCATTATAGGTCAAAGTACGTAGTTTTCGTCTTCAGAGTGCAAAACACCCATACATCACCCAATGCGAACCCTTTTACAAATATGTTGGTTTGATGGGCAAAACTTTATTGGCAAAATGTCTGTGTTGAAGACTCATTGGTGGCCTTGAGCCGTTTTCTGCTCTTTTGTCTGGTTGCTGTCTCTTTGACACATTCCACATTTCCATTCTCAATTTTAAATTTTACATATGGACAGTTTCCAGCAGGCAGTTAATATAAAAAGAAGATGTGGTATGATTGTCAATGAGAGAACTCTTCACAAGAGACCAAATGACATAAATCCCATACCGCAAGGTCAACTGTAAAAGGCCCCGAAATCTCAAATGTATAACAATTCAAACGAGAAAACTAACGGCCTAATTAATGCACAAAAAATGAACGCAAAACAAATATGTAACACAGCAACAAACGACAACCACTGAATTACAGGCTCCTGATTTGGGACAAGTTTTCTTTGCACAGATTGCAGTTACAAGTTGTGTCTTATCTTCTCTGCATGTTTACATTCTAACAAAAGCCTCTGGAATTTTGGTTAATCCTTGAGAGTCTAGATCTCTATTAAATTTATTTAAGTTATCCTAGCCTCGTGAAGATTTACAGATTGTCATATTGTATAGAGAAACGTGTCTTTTGTAGAAGAGCTATAGTGATGCTTCGATTTTTTCGTATTTGTGTCGGTGGGTTACTTTCCAACTGACGTATTCCTCACGCGTTCTTTTTTTTAATATTTCAATATTCAATATGTCCCCCCTTACAATTATCTTCATCTCAAATTCAAAATCCAAAATACTGATATTTGTACTAAAAACAAAATACTTTCAATTTCTATGTGTTTTACTCCCCAATTTAAATACTAAACTAGTATATATTTTATTTCGTTGGGATTTTTTTCAATTATTGAACTATTTATATATAGAGGGTACAGTACATATATTTAGGTCTACGACAGTTTCTACTGTCATTAAAGTTAGCATGGTTAGTTAAATGGGGTACGAAAAAGTTTTGGCGGTTAAATTTGTATAAATGCGTTTTTTCGGAGTATTTTAATGTGTCAGTATTGAAGGTGTTCGCAGTTATGACGAAGTAAGTCAGATCTGTAATTTATTTACATATATCTTTAATGTTTTGAATGGAAGAAGACGTACTGCAATCATGCACAATGATTATATCGCAAAAGAAAAAAAAAAACAATCCTTATTTTTGTGTTATTTTATTTATCACAGTTATAGCCAAATGAATTAAGATTAGAACTACTTTAAATTCGAACGAGCAGGGTGAGGGCGGGAGTATTGATTATATTAACCTTATACGCACGGCTAGAACAGCGTAATACTAATAAAATAGACAAGAAACTTTAATTCAAATTGAATTACTTCCCTTGTAATAGTAGCTGAAATGAACTTCCCGTTTCAAGACGATGTCTAGGCATACTTCTAAGAAAGATGAAAAGAAAAGGCAGGTACAAATTGTGATAGTAAAATTAATGATTCTAATATTTCAGTTTCATAAAAGTTTGTCGTCAGTAATTTTTGTTCATGTTTATCATTTTATTTTCGCTTTCTATTTGTTTTACATGTACACTCACAGGCACTTGTCTCAGAAAAATTTCCTATATACCTTAATATATTAAGGTATATAGAAAAATTTTCTGAGACAAGTGCCTGTGTACACCTTGGTACACTCATGATGTACAAGCTTACAAGTGATTAAAACAGCCAACTTATATATTAATTACAATACTTTTGTGAAATCCATAAACATATAATTAGTCGATAATAATTCATATGTAATGTCTTTTGATAAAACTGACTATTTAAGGTCACATAATAGTGATACTCATTCAAATGAAGTCTATTTATATATCTACATATGTACTATATATATCTTACTGACACGATTATAAAATGTTACATTCAGGATTCAAAGTGAATTATGGTAAGTTTGTGTTTCATATTATAAATATATTAAAATACAAATATTTGTTATTCAAAATTAGAAGGCCTACACATGATTTTACAGTTAATATTTTTCACAAAGAAGACAACAATAATAAATTTATTGATAAGTTATCATTTTAAGTACTTAGAATTTTTTTAAAGACATCCCTATATACTAGTAGTCATACATATACAGTAATAGGTTATATATTATATATATATATATATATATATATATATATATATATATATATATATATATATATATATATATATATATATATATATATACATGTCTTATTACATTCTCTCCTTATTGCATAAATTTTTGAAATATTGAAATCTCATTCAAATTAATTACTTCTGGAGGTTTCAGTTGGTTAAATTGTGAAGCCTTTGGAAAATATTTTTCAATTATATTTTCGTTGCTATCGAACAAAGAGGACATTTGAACATGTTGTACTGTTACACCACTGTCCTAGGTTAGGGAGGTTAGGATCCCTCTAACATGTTTAACCCCGCCTCATTCTGTATGTATGTGCTTGTACCAAGTCAAGAGCCTGTAATTCAGTAGTTGTCGATTGTTATGTGTTACATATTTGTTTTCGTTCATTTTTGTACATAAATCAGGCCGTTAGTTTTCTCGTTTGAATTGTTTTACATTTGTCGTTTCGGGGACTTTTATAGCTGATTATGCGGTATGGGCTTTGCTCATCATTGAAGACCGTACAGTGACCTATAATTGTTAATGTCTGTGTCATTTGGTCTCTTGTGAAGAGTTGTCTCAGCCAATCATACCACATCTTCTTTTTAAATTTTTTATGTTAAACGTATTTCATCTTCTAGTCTATTTTGTGTACAATAGTATACTATAAGGTATGGGCTTTGATCATTGTTAAAGGCCGTATGATGACCTATAGCTGTTAATTTCTGTGTCATTTGGTCTCTTGTGGAGAGTTGTCTCAGCCAATCATACCACATTTTCTTATTCTTATATAGGTCTGTAAAACTTACTGATGAAGAATCCAAACTTCGTATGTGTAGTCAATTGTACATAGTCAAATTGTAAGATTTTGAAGTTCAAAGTCCAGTAAAGTTATACAATTATCGTTTGTTGATCCTGTGAGTAAAATAAATTGGCCCTTTTCCTTTCTTTAAGTAATTTAAAGTACAACATTTACAATTCAAATTTTATGACAATCCGATAAATGCTGGTATTTTCAAGGAAAATCTATGTATCTATATACTGAGTTGTACCCTAGTGTATAACATATATTAACCATGTTATGTAATACCTATTTTAATCAACAATTCGTTTTACAGTGAGGCCATTGATGCTGCGAAATTATTTGTAGCGGCAATTGATTTTGAACTACGTATTCAGGGTATGCATTTTCAGCAAAAGTACGCCAAACGACATATTCACTTGCAATTGGCAAAGAGTACTTTGGTGTCCATGAAAGCTCAACATCCGTTCTTCTCGAAAAGAAAAAACTTTGTGACTTTTGGATTTGATGCCAAAACTAAATATCTTTAAAGCTTTGAAAAGGATGATTCTGATTCTGACGACGAAGACAGTGGTCCTAAAATGAGTTCCATTAATCGATTTAAACTGATGTTGCATAATCAGGTATTATTTTAAAACTTTATTTTTATTGCACGATATCGTAGTCATAATAACAAGTTAAGTCTTGGTTAATAAACAATTTATGCACATTGTCGGAAAATATAAAATTTATTTGTACAAGCTTTAGAAATAGTACAAAAGCGAGTCTCACCGAGCTTTTCTCCTGTTACGTAGCGACTATAAAATTTATATTTCGACAATGTACATACATGTACATGTATATCGTTTTCATCCTGCATTTTACACCCGACACTTTAAGCTTTAGTCGTCCAAATCCAAAAGGTTGTCTCGGATTTTCAAAGAAATCGACCCGAGTTAACGCCGACCGTGAAAAGGACCCCAAAATCAAGCAATAAGACCATTATCGTTTGCTCGTCATGGAAGCGGGCAACATGTAACAGGAAACTTTATTTGTACAAGTGCATATAAAATAAAAAAATAGTTTTGCACCTGTAATTGTACAGTAGTTGGCTGATTGCAGGATAACCGGAAATATTTTCCTATGCAATGTAAACGTAAACATCCTACTCAGTATGTCAGTCTTTGACCAATGCAATTTAAAAATGTGTGTTCTATTTGTCGCTGGACGTTAAGCAATCTTTAACCACTGAATCAATTCAATGCTAATCACAATCGATCTTTTCTAACAAAGATGTGAGAAAATATAAATAACTGAATGCTCTTAACTGAATGAAAATTGATGAAAATGGATGAAATCCGACTACACATGTTACATGAAATTATACGTAACGGTTGTTACGCATGCTTGATTTTACGTCAAAACAACTACACGGTCAAAGTTGAATATTGACTTAAGGAAAATAGACTAAAACTAGATATACAATGTCTTCTCTTATTTCTGTGTGTTATCGGGTTGCCGTTCACTCCTTAGTGTCTCAAAACAAATTGCTCTTTCACCTGCTAAAGTAATGTGCACTTTTACAGCAAACAATGGCAATCGGAAAAACATATACAACAGTATATATAGTAAATGCCTGGCGAATAGGTGCGCTGCAATCGAGCGCATCAAAAACGTCGTACGATTCACGATCACTAATGATTTGTATACTCCGTTAAAAGTCGCAGCTTTTTTGCAACAAAGGCCCACAGGTTTCTTGTAACCTATACATGTTTTTTTCAGACGGTGAATTAAGATACGACAATAAAAGACCAGAACGGAATGCATATGAAGACTTTTGACATTTTTCCTTTGCAATCAAATACCTGAAAGACCAAGCATTTGGAAGGCTAGTCAAAGCACTTAAGAATGTGGAAACAAATGACATTCACTACGTTCTTACTGTTCCGGCCATATGGGATGATCAGGCAAAAATATTCTTGAGAAAGGCTGCAGAAAAGGTACGGGTTACTTATGTATAAAAAGTGGTGTGGGGTCACATTACTTTCAAATTACCAAATTATATTTAGTGGACAACCCACAGTCTTCAACTATAAACAATCATCACAATCTTAATCATCTCGAGTCTAACAATAATTGTGAAGAAATCAAACCGACTATTAGAGATCTGTTCTCTAAATCAGTCTACAGAACATGAATGAGTCATGATATAAGAGAACACCTTAAGAAGTACGTAAATTTAGACAGGAGTGTGAATAAGCTAGTTTTCTGCCTACAGAACTATTTCTTAGGTGAAGGTTAGTATTTTATTGTGAGTCAGATAGTATTCATTTGTTTTAAAATTCTCTATTAAAGTTTGTGTGAAAGCATTGCAATTGTTATTTGACTTCTAGTGTGTAATTCGCAGGGTGGATCCAGCCATTTGTAAAAGGGAGAGTGTGTGTTCTAACCCAAGAAAAGGAGGATCCAAACCATATGTCCCCATTCAAAAGCTTTGATCCTCAAAAAGGGGTTTCCCCTGTGGATCCACCATTGATTCGTATAATTTTGTTAGCACTACACCAAAGAAAAATAACACCCAAATATAGCAAATTATAAAGTTGAGGTGTGATAAATTTATCGAGTTGTCTTCACTCAATAGACCGGTAGTGAGCAAAAAAAAAATAGTTTATGCAAACACAATCGATACAAAGCACCGATATACAAGTACTCGCATTTAAGGATAGCCAGTTCAAAGCCTATTACAAGTAATAATTAAATCATAATCTTCCAGACTATAGTATCAATCAGTACATATCAAACGGATTTAGTGTGTCAACGTCACAAACAGTCTGCGAACACATGACCTTGGGCAACGCCAAAATGTAATAAACAGAGTCGACAGGAAGAACATTATCATTGCACACTATAAATTACTAAACACCATAAAAGTTGATTTTGACCGAAACAATGTGTTTGTACTATAACTCAGAAAATGTGTAATTCTGAAATCTTTACTAATTTTCAATACAATAAAAGATTTTTCTTTCTCTTTTGAAACAACAATTTTTAAGACATTCAGAAACAAATAATCCAACAAACAAATTCCATGCCGATCCTCCATCCAAAAATTGTTGATTTATTATTTTCGTTTAAAACCAGCTAACGACAGTATTATTTTTGTAGGCAGGAATAAAAGGCAAAGATTTGACAATAGCTTTGGAACCGGAAACAGCTTCCATCTATTGCCAGGAATTGCGGACAAACAGGGATGGCAATTCAAACAAAACCTTTTCCGAAACAATTAAGAAAGGCACTAAATATGTAGTAGTAGATCTAGGAGGTTTGTTAAAATTGCTATATAAGTCAATACAGTATTATATTTAAAAAAACGGACAATACAATGGCAATAACTACCGGTCTGGTTTATATCTAATTGGTTTAGTCATTTTGCACCAATGTTAGCTGGATTTTAACTTTTCCGCTGAGCATACGACACTTAGGAGTAAGAGCAGTCCTGTGGACTGTCAACTTGTGACATATCATATTAACAATTGTAATATTTGCTACTGGACATTAGTACAAATCATCCATCCCACTAGCAAAGTGAAGCTAAATAGTGATCTTTATTTGTTTGTCTATCTAATTTTTTGTTCAGCTGTCTGTACATCCATCGATAATATATTTCTTTAACCATCGATTGGTGTTACTTCAAATTTTAAGAAAATTGTCAATACCTTATGCCATTGTTTATCTTTGTTACATTTTACACTGATTGTTTTGGGAGTTTTTCATAGCAAAAAAGTGCTAAAACACATTTGAAATATGGCAAATGAGATGAAACGTTTTCTAGTAAACATGCTCAGTTATTTCTTTTTTTATGGACAAGCTACACCTAAATGGGGATCCTAAATAAAACTTCATATTACTTTGGCTACTGTCTTGAAAATTAAAATCCTTTCTTTCATGTTTCACATATTTGTCAATATCGGACTATTTTAGGTGGTACAGCTGACTTAACAGTGCACGAACGTCTGCTAGATGATTCCTTAGAGGAGGTGCTGCCACCAAGTGGAGGAAACTGGGAGGAACGGCTAATGATCAAGCTTATATAGAAATTTCTGCACGCTGTTTTACTAAGAAAGTCATCAAAGAACTTAAATCCGACGAATTGGAAGACTACACTACCTTGTGCCATGAATTTGTAGTAAAATGCGGTCGATAACTTCAGACTTAAAGACGGATATAGTAATTTCATTGCCCTATTCTTTGGTTGAGATAACGGCGAAACACTGTAAATCGGTGCAGTCTGTCATCACGCAATCATGTTATAAAGATTCAGTTTCTTTTCAACGCCCCAGAAACTTTTGTCAATCCTGAAGTATTTAGAAATCTTTTAAACCAACTATAGATGCTTTAATCAAACATCTAAACAAACTCTTTAAGGATCCGAATCTATCAGACCTACATCATATTATAATGGTTGGTGGGTTTTCCGAATGTGAGCTTGTTCAAACGGCAATGAGGAATAAATATCCAAATAGGAAAATCATTATTCCCGACGAGGCTGGACTAGTAGTTTTAAGAGGTGTCGTTTTTCGGACATCAACCAAAGAAAATAGGAAAACGAATATTGAGGAAAACTTATGGGATACAAAGCTGGCCTGAGTGGGACGCTGAATTACACCCCGATACCGAAAAAGTGCGAATTGATGGAATCGACCGATGTAAAGATGTCTTTTATAAATTTGCTGTCAAAGGGAAAAGGTTGAAGACGGACATTCTTCTGGACAAATATTTCAGGAGTTAAAAACAGAAGAAAAACTCTAGAGTGTACAGCATACATATCAGATGACACTAATCCCCGATATGTCACAGATCCCAGTTGCCAACGCCTCAGGAATCTCATCGTCCCAATACCTCCCTTAAAAAGGAGAGACGCTTGAAATTAAAGAAACAATAATATTTGGTGGAACTGAACTCTTATTCAGAGCAAAGAATATGAGAAGTGGTGAAATTTGTGAAAGTCAGTATGAAATTAATTTAGTGAATTAATAAAGAATTATACAACTGTTTACAAAACAAAAGCCAATAGTCATTTTGCTACAATGAATATTGTCACAAATATAAACAAAATTAATGTGGTATGATTGCCAATGAGCTAACTCTTCACAAGAAACCAAATGACACAGAAATTAACAACTATAAGTCACCGAACGGCCTTCGACAATGAGCAAAACACATACCGCATAGTCCGCTATTAAAGGCTCAAAATGACAAACGCAAAACAATTCAAACGAGAAAATTAACTGCCTAATTAATTTACAAAAAACGGACGAAAACAAAATTATGATATATCCAATGGATTTAAAATAAAGACGAGATAAACAGTAAGAGAAACACATGATCTTGTGCAGTACCAAGATACAGGTATCGACAGATTATAGATCCATGAAAGTGCATAAGTATAAAACAATAATATTTAGTTTGCTTTTAATTTACTGATATAAAATAAATATAAATACCTCCCCAAAAAAAAAAAAAAAACAATATTCAAAAATCTAATTACAGTGTTGAATAAGTAACTTTTAAGAATAAGTTTATTTAAAGGATCGATAAGTTTACCGGGATCGTTTCTAAATTTCAAGGCACGGTAAACAACATCTCCGTAAAATGAGGATGTGCTATCCCGTTAGAAATAAGTTTTCTACAGGTACAACTAAACTTTAAAACCAAATCTTTATATCTATGGAAGAATTAAGTAAAGGTTTAAAGTTATTTGTGGTAACGATATCAAATTCAATTTTCATTGTCAGTAAATGAGTACTAATTTTACCTGACAAATTGTCCAGTGACACTATGTAATATCCTAACCTGTGATCAGTTGAAAAAATGGATTGGAAGAATATTCAAAATCAAAGAGAATTTTAATTAAAGTAAAAGAATTTTACAGAGAAATATTTTCTCTCTCAAATTTCTCCATACATGTAAGACAATTTTGGCCCTATTTGATTGGAAAACGCAAAATTGGTGAAAATTTAAAAGAAGTTTATATACGTTACGTATTGATGAAATAATTGTCAATTTGTCACAAAATCACTAAGCTGGCCGCAGTTACATTTGGGAGAAAAGTCATTCCGATGTCTATTCATATCATATTGATCCGAGGAATGAACGAGACACTTGAAACTTTCATTCAGTTATCTATGGCATGACATTCTATTGACGTGCGCTCCCTTTCGATATTTATAAATTTTAAATTCTACGTCTCCGAGTCATGGGATGGTACCTTTGATAACAATTAGCATGTCGAAATGTCCTATTGTAATGTTTATTTGTGTATTTCTCTGTCCGTAATGTTCTTGCATTTATTTGTACTGTAGTCCTGTCATGTAATGTTATCATTTTAGTGTTATATTTAACAATGCCATAAAAGCGGGAGGTTTGGCTAGCCGCAAAACCAGGTTCAACCCACCATTTTTATTAAAATGTCCTGTACCAAGTCAGGAAAATGGCAGTTGTTATCTTATAGTTCGTTTCTGTGTGTGTTGCATTGTCGTTTTGGTTTTTGTTGCACTTCAGTGTTTCTGTTGTTTCGTTGTTTTCCTCTTATAGTTGATGTGTTTACCTCAGTTTTAGTTTGTAACCTGGATTTGTTTTCTCTCAATCGATTTATGACTTTCGAACAGCGGTATACTACTGTTGCCTTTATTCATTGAAAAGGGGATTTTCCAGTTTTCGGACAATAACTCATAATTGCTTTGAGCAGTTTTCATGAAACTTTGGTGACTGTTTAATATCTATTATTATTATCTAGTGTTAACGCATATTTCTTAATTTAACAATTACCAAAACTCCAAAAATCGTAGTACATTAACCATTTTGGATATTTAGATATGTTTAATATTTCAATAATGCAATCTTCTGTAGAATGATAAATGCATTACTCTCTTAGTAATAACGTCGTACAAGTAAGATGTAACACAAAATACCATAAAAACGGGTTGGTAACAATCAGTTGTACATTTTCTGCACTCTTATTCGGGTCAAATCCTTGGCTGTCGCCCGGTCATTAAGCAGACTACTTATGCAGAAAAACTCTATGGCAACGGTTGTTACAAGCCCATTTTTTAACCTTTGTTTTGTATGTAATAGTATTACATAAACAATACAAAAAGAACAAAACTTGAATAACTTTTCTGACTGCACTATTCATCCAAGAAACCGGACCGAATTTCCGTAAAAGGTATAAGTGTTTAAATATAAAAAGGAGATGTGGTATGATTGCCAAGGAAACAACTCTTCACAAGAGACCAAATGACACAGAAATTAACAACTATAGGTCACCGTATGGCCTTCAACAATTAGCAAATCCCATACCGCATAGTCAGTTATAAAAGGCCCTGAAATGACAAATGTAAAACAATTCAAACGAGAAAACTAACGGCCTAATTTAAGTATAAAACAATGGACGAAAAACAAATATGTAAGACATCAACAAACGACAACACTGAATTACAGGCTTCTGACTTGGGAAAGGCATATACATATATAATGTGGCGGGGTTAAACATGTCAGTAGGATCCTAACCCTCTCCCTAATCTGGGACAGTGGTATAACAGTACAACATAAGAACGAACTATACATTTTTAAAATCTTCTCCACTTAATCTACTGGGCTGAATAGAATTAAACATAGCCACAATTTTTAATAGGGTATCTTGATTTATAAATGTATTCGATGACCGTGCCATCCAACCAACATGGCCGCCATGGCTAAAAATAAAACATAGGGGTTTACTATAGCAGTCTATTGGGAAAATGTAAAAAAAACAATTTCAAATGGTAACAACTTGTAAAACCAATTTAAATGATGATAAGGGTTTTCAGTAACCATTGTAAGACTACAATAGAAGAGAGGCGAAAGATACCTGAGGGACAGTCAAACTCATAGATCGAAAATAAACTAACAACGCCATGGCTAACAAAGAAAAAGACAAACAGATAAATAATAGTACACAATACACAACATAGATACTAAAGACTAAGCAACACGAACCCAACCAAAAACTGGGGTGATCTCAGGTGCTCCGGAAGGGTAAGCAGATCCTGCTCCACATGTGGCACCCGTCGTGTTGCTCATGTTATTACTAAACCCAGTAATAGGCTTATTTGGTAGGTCACATTCGTGAAATGGGAAGGGATTCTAGTTTCGACATAAGAAACATATCCGATATCATCTGTGAAACGGTTATTCCATAACGGTCAACCAACTATGGCGTCCGTAAAATTTACGAAGGATGATTTCAACTTCACCATTTGGAATTCTTGGTTTAATAGCTTCCTTGTGAGCAGCAAACCTTCCACCAAGGAAATCAGGACAGGAAATACCAGCCTGGGATTATCGTATTAATTGGGAGATATATACTCCGTATGCAGGCGCTGCTTGAATGTTGCTACATAGAAATTGAAATAAAATTGAGAATGGAAATGGGGAATATGTCAAAGAGACAACAACCCGACCAAAGAGCAGACAACAGCCGAAGGCCACCAATGGGTCTTCAACGCAGCGAGAAAATCCCGCACCCGGAGGAGGTCCTCAGCTGGCCCCTAAATAAAATTGTGTACTAGTTCAATGAAAATGGACGTCACACTAAACTCCAAAACATATAAATGAACTAAAATTAAAATACATACAAGACTAACAAAGGCCAGAGGCTCCTGACTTGGGACAGGCGCAAAAATGCGGCGGGGTTGAACATGTTTTGTGAGATCTCAACCTCCCCTATAATTGGGAAGTTGAAATCATCTCTTTTGTCGTAAAATTTTGTTTTCAATAAACTCATCATAGATACCAGGATTAAATTTTGTGTTTACGCCAGACGCGCGTTTCGTCTAAAAAAACTCATCAGTGACGCTCGAATCCAAAAAGTTAAAGGCCAAATAAAGTACGAAGTTGAAGAGCATTGAGGACCAAAATTTCTAAAAGTGTTGCCAAATACAGCTAAGGTTATCTATTCCTGAGGTAGAAAACCTTAGTATTTCAAAACTTCAGAAGTTTTGTAAACAGTTAATTTACAAATATGACCATATCAATGATAATTCATCTTAACACAGAAGTGCTGACTACTGGGCTGGTGATACCCTCGGGAATTAAAACTCCAACAGCAGTGGCATCGACCTAGTGGTTGTAAATAAATTCATCATATATACCAGGATTAAATTTTGTGTTTACGCCAGACGCGCGTTTCGTCTACAAAAGACTCATCAGTGACGCTCGAATCCAAAAAGTTAAAAGGCCAAATAAAGTACGAAGTTGAAGAGCATTGAGGACCAAAATTTCTAAAAGTTTTGCCAAATACAGCTATGGTAATCTATTCCTGAGGTAGAAAAACCTTAGTATTTCAAAAATTTAGAAGTTTTGTAAACAGTTAATTTATAAATATGACCATATCAATGATAATTGACCCTCATTGTCAAATTTATGGATGTAAGTCAAGATATGAGACAGACTTAACTGTATCTGTTGTATCCTTTATCTCTAGTTCGATGGGATAGATGCGATTAACATAGTCACCAAATTTTGAATTATTTAAGATGACCTGCTTTAAATTCAACAACTTGGCCAAATTAAACCAAACTTGGTCTCAATCATTATTGGTGTATCTTAATTCTATTTATTATGATTTTAACCTTATTTTACATGATTTCAAAACCACGGTAGATATAAGTAAACGACACAGGCTCTAGAGAGCCTCTAGTTGCCTATTATCTTGAAAACTATAATATTATTTGAGTTTTTGTCCTTTAATGATACTTTTCACCTTTTTTGCATTTTGCCTTGTATGATAAAAATTATGATAGATAAATGGACACTTCAAATCACAAAATAAACAACAAGGCCATATCTTCTAACAAGTTGAATTTTGCCGATATAGTAAGTAAGCTGTCTATCAATCTTTAAAGAAGGAATTGCCCTTAAATGCCGATTTTTTTACCCTCTTTTGTGTTTTGAGCAGAAACTAAAGAAGATAGAGATTCTAAACAGACTTAATTAATGATTAGCAATACAAGATCAACAAAACATAGATTTTGTAATGAATTATATTCTTGTCTACAATGTCGGAGAGTGTCCTTTATTGAATATGAACATAGACCTAGGTGAGCGACACAGGCTTTTATATCATCTAGTTGTATATGATAGAAAGATGTTCGGACTCACTGGTGAACGCATATTGCCTGTTTGATATCTTGCTATACAATGATCACGCGAAATAATTTCTACTGGCGAGAAAAAAGTCAGAAGAAATACAAGAGGTTTTTCTGCTGAAAGGCGAGAATATCTCATGGAAAAGTAGCATGTAAACATTTGCACTTTTCAAACGCCGATGATTGTACAATGAGCTCCCTTTTGTGGTAAAGAAAATATAAAGGCTAATAATTTATACAAATTTTGTTTTATCTACTCACAACCATCATGAGTACCGGTATATGAAATATTAGTACTCACTGGCGGGCTTCTTGTGTAGTTTGTTTTTGATATTCTCTTTACAACGACTGCGTCGATACATGTGGTGATTGGCATTTCGTACCCAAATGTATCATGAACCCAGTTTTGAGCACTCCTGAACGTTTTCTTACTTTCATTCTCTGTAAATTTGTTGCTCTTAATAATTCCTAGAAGAATTTAATGATAAGGACTCTGTTTTTAGGGTACCTTTGAATGGTTAAACACTGAGTACATTGTCAATTTAATACTAGTACTATAATGGTTAACCAAATTATTTAATCTCATAATGTTATGACAGTACTGTATTTGTTGTAAATAATTCAGATATCTAGTTTTAATCTGTACATTTGAATAGAGATTTTGAAGGAAAAAACAGGATATTAAAATCGCATTGAATTAACAAATGTAATTGGCGCTCATCTATCAGACGACATAGTTTCTTCACACCTCACTTTGTTATGTTGCTTTGCTGGCCTCAGTTGAGAATACAGGTTTGGCAGCGGTATGCTACTGTTGCTTTTATTTGGTATTACAGATCACAGGAATTTCTATTTCAATGTCATTTTGATTCATGCTGATATAATCAGAACGCTTCATTTCTGTCTTTGATCCCATAAACAGGGATGGCGGGAAATTTTGACTGAAGATGTTTTTGTTTCATTGGTATTTCCTCATTTGCCAATAGTCTATTAAGAGTTTTAATATCTTCATGTTGATGGTTTTCGTTTAGAGGATCCGTATCGTTGACACTTTTGTTTTACTGTAATAATGAAGCGTGGGATCAGATATAATAGGTTGGTAAGGATTTATATATCCATCAGAAATGCTGCTTTCTTCATTAACTGACAAATCAATAGAACTTTTAACAGTTGGAATTGGATGTTGAATAGGCATATCAATCATTTGAGATTCATCGATTAAATCGTAAACTCGTTCATATTGATCTTCCACTTGGTTGGACTTTACATTATTCTCGTTAATTTCTCTTTCAACAACTGGAGGAATGTTCAAATTACTCCTATTTCTTTTCTGTAACGATTTAAAGTTACTACGCATAAGGTCATTACGAAAGTTACGCCACTTGTACAAATAACATAGATAACCGTCTCGATTTTCAGCGTTCCTGCAAAGATAACATGTCAGGAGAATATAAAAGAATGTGTATGACGAGTAAGCATAAACCTTATAATCATTATATCACAAATAGTTTCCATGTGAAAATGAGTTTTACTTTATGGCTATAAAAACTTCTAATATGCCGAAATATTGTAAGTAAAATTATGAACACAAACAAAAATTTTCTTCTTAAATTAAAAAAAACATGAAATAGAACATGAACTTCTTTTCAATCGGTTTGGCGGAGTTTGTGTACCTCAGTCTTTAGTTTTCCATGTTATGTTTTGTATATTGTTGTTTGTCTTTTGTCTTTTTTTGCCATGATGTTGTCAGTTTATTTTCAACTTACGAGTTTGAAAGTCGCTTAGGTATCTTTCGCCACTCTTCTATATGTTCAAATATGAGATTTAAACATGCGATCTACATTAAACACACTATAAAATGAAGTATGCCGATAGCTTTTCTATTTGCTGCATCACTTGTTTGAAAGTTGTCATTCATGTCTTAAATTGCACATCTTTAAATAATAATATTTTAGATCCTTTCCAACGAAATAAAACTATTTTCCATACAACTAAGATGATCTTAACAAAAGTGTAAACTGAGGTGTTCTCTGCCAGTGTTGTCCATCGATTTGCGAAAGGTTTGCAAATATATAAAATGTTCAACTTGTCTATAATGTAAACCCCTGTTCTAGATTCTACTCTGACAGATGATATACAATTTCTTATAAAACAGTGTTTCTAAAAGAATATCAAATGTACACACCAGTATGTTGATCTAGAATTATGATTACGCTACATAAATCTGAATAAGTAGAACAGTACTTTTTATGTTAATGACAACATATTACAGTTCAGTTTGTTAAAGAGAGGCAAAAGATACATTTAAGCTCATAAGTCGAAAAATAAACTGTCAACTCCATTGCTTGAAAAGAAAAAGATTAACAGACCAAAAAGTACACAAAACACAACAAAGCATACTAAAGGCTGATCAACAAGAATCCCACCAAATCATGGGGTGACCTCAGATGCTCCAGAAGGGTAAGGAGATTCTGTGCCACGTGCACCCATCGTGTTGCTCATGTTAGTATAAACCCGGTAATAAGCCTAATTCAGTAATTCACATTCGGGAAAAGTGGTGGGATTGTAGTTACGACATAAGAACATATCCGCTATCATCTGGCAAACGAATATTCCATAACGATCAACCAAATTGTGTTGGCGTCCGTAAAATAAACGAAGGGATGAATGATTGAATGAATGGTCGATGCCAGGGTTTTTCCCCGGAACGGTATTTGGTATTGCAAATAGTTATCAAAAGTACCAGGCTTATAATTTAATACGCCAGACGAGCGTTTCGCCTACATCAGTGATGCTCAGATCGAAATTAGAGCCAAACAAGTACAAAGTTGAAGAGCATTTATGACCCAAAATTCCAAAAATTGTGCCAAATACGGATAAGGTTATCTATGCTTGGGATTATAAAATCCTAAGTATTTGAATAATTCATACTTTTGCAAACAGTAAATTTATAAAATGACTATATAATTGATGTTCATGTCAACACCGAAGTGCTGACGACTGGGCTGGTTACACCCTCGAGGACGAAAAGTCCACCAGCAGTGACAACGACACAGTGGTGTAAATAGTTATCAATGGTACTTATAATTAAAAACGCCAGACGCGCGTTTCGTCTACATAAGACTCATCAGTGATAAGCAATGTTTTATGGACAGGTGACTGACAAAAGAAGTTATATAACGTGTGAAAAATAAGTGTTTCTGCAAATATATAGTGTTGGTTGCAATATTAAATAAATACTTAATTATTTAATATATACCAATCATGTCAGGTTCCATTTGTGAAGTCTTGGAATTTTCTGTAAATGCACTTCCTGTTTGAAATGTAAAAATGAAAAAAGAAAAAGAAATGGTTTCGGATGCATTCTTCTAACTATTATGTTTTTAGCAAGCTACATATTATATGCTAAAGTCATGTACAATTGTCTCATGAATTTTTTTGAAGGCAGTGCCTTTTGAATCAACACTGGCATCGAAACTTTTAGTTTCTTCCTATAAATTTGGATAAGGGTGTGTGTTTACATAATTTGAAAATATCATACATGACATAAACAAATACCTTGACTTTATAGAGGTTTTGATTTTTTATCTTTAGTAGGAAAATGTTCACTGTGAAGCTATACGGATGAATAATTAGAGAATGTGACATTTAGGTTCCTTATTCCTTTAACTTCTCTTTGTTTCAAATAACATAAATGCTTATCTTTGCATAGGAATTAAAATCATCATGAACGATTGGAATATTTGTTAAACATCGACAATATTGAAAAAAAAAATGAAAGCATTGCACGACTTATTTAAACGCATTATATATATTTAAGCTGACATAATAAACTTTATAATTATATAGTATTTACCTGAAGTAACTTTTATACTTGAGGTTTCATAGGTTAAGTTTAAACATCCTACAACATGGTGGCATCTAGAAATTAAAAAAAAATCATTATAATTATTACTGTAGGACAAAAGTATAGCTAAGCGCAATATACAATTTTATTTCAAAAGCATGGGTCGGAATTTGCTTTTATAACCGTGTTCAAAACTATAATAAAAACAAAATGATGAAAACAAAACGATGAAATCAAAATGATGAAATCAAACGTGTTGCAAATGAATGAAACTGCTATCCATTTCTTTCACAAAAGAAACTAAAATTTACTATTATATCAGCCAACGTAAATTCAAACACGCTATGTAAAAGATTAAATTTACAGAAATATACACTTGCACAAATTAAACACTGGAACGCAAATTGAAATATATATATATATAACTGTATCAATATATAAAACTTACACTTCATATTCATTACATTGACAAGAATCACCACATTTTCTGCCATACAATCCAAGTTTACATGGTTGGCAAGATTCACCCATATCCGATATAAACCCAACTTCACATTCTGATATAAAAATAACGTTAAACATGTATTATTGGTTGTTAAATGTTTTCGGTCGAGTTTTCATATCTTTCTCATAAAGAAAATATACAAGAAAATAGTTTACACGTTTATTAATTAATTTCATCGGTACTTTTCAATAAGTGAATATAGTAAAGAATGTTTATTGACTGGATGCAACTTACTTCACATGCAGAGTTGGAACTAACACTAACCACGCTAACGGAGCACTTGAGTTCACCAACAGTCCTTTTGTGGGATACATGTACGTGTTACCCAATCTTCAGAATAAGAAGATATACTTCGAGAGTTGAAGCTGCTCACAAGGAAGCTATTAAACCAAGAGTTCCAAATGTTGAAGTTGAAATCATCCTTCGTAAATTGTACGGACGCCATCACGAGGTGGTTGACCGTTATGAAACTATAGTATCGCAGATTATATCGGATATTTTCCTTATGTCTTAACTACAATCCACTTCCCTTTTCACCAAGAATGTGACCTACCGAATTAGACTATTTACTGGGTTTGTAATAACATGAGCAACACGACGGGTGCCACATGTAGAGCAGGATCTGCTTACCCTTCTGGAGCACCTGAGATCACCCCCAGTTTTTGGTGGGGTTCGTGTTGCTTAGTCTTTAGTTTTCTATGTTGTGTCTTTTGTACTATTATTTGTCTGTTTGTCTTTTTATTGTTTAGCCATGGCGTTGTCGGTTTGTTTTCGATCTATGAGTTTGACTGTCCCTCTGGTATCTTTCGCCCTCTTTTGCAACCACTTGGAGTTTTGTACTTTTGTTGTTTTACTTTGTGTTAAAAAACCGCCTAAGCCAACACATTTAACAGACGTTATTGCTTAGCTTAACTTCTTATTTTAATTGTGTTACTGCTCTTTCTCAAATAGCAATTTATATAAAGGAACAATAAGACCTTAACAACCAGTCTTACGTAATACATATATATATATATATAACTATTTCAAACAAAGGCTCTAGATGACATAAACCTTTGAACTTTCATCATATTATCGCTTTATCTGTAAAACAATTTAAGATAGAAGCAGGAAAATAATTGCAAAATTATTAAAATCAGCATATTTTCATATGTTCGAAATTGTGTAAAACTGACATAAAATTATTGCCAATGATTCCGAATATTGTGTAAATTTTGCTGTAACGTCCTTAGGCACGAGACCTTAGCCATTAATGTTTTGGTGATATATGGAATATTTAAAAGTGTAAGTATAAAAGGTAACCGATTACTTTGTTCCTTTTAATCGCTCCATGTATAATTCGAAAAATATTTTTTCTTATCAAAATCTATTTTTAATAGAGAAACCAATTGTATCGAACGAAAACTGTCAAATTAAGTCAAGTTAAAGTTTTAGGTCTTCCTAACGACTAAATATCTTATATGTAAAAATAGATGTAACATGAATTTCGAAATTGACAATGAGGGTCGGTTGACAACAAAACTTTACGACAAAAGAGATGATTTCAGCTTCCAAATCGTGAATATTCCTTTTCTATGTAGCAACATTTTATTTTCTATCATAATTGACTTGATAGAGGATTGCTGCTCACAAGGAAGCTTTTAAACCAAGAGTTCCAAGTGATGAAGCTGACATCATTTCTTCGTAAGTTTTACGAACGCTATCACGAGTTGGTTGACCGTTATGAAGTTTCCGTTTTACAGATGATTGCGGATATGTTCTAATGTCGTAACTACAATCTTGTATCCCTTTCCCGAATGTGACCTTCCGAATTAGACTTAGTTCTGGGTTTGTAATAACTTGAGCAACACGTCGGGTGCCTAATGTGGAACAGGATCTGCTTTCCCGTCCGATGCGCCTGAGATCTCCCGCGGTAGTTGATGGGGTTCGTGTTGCTTAGTCTTTAGTTGTCTATGTTGTGTTTTGTGTACTTAGGTTTACTGTTTGTTTTTCTTTTTAACCATGGTGTTGACAGTTAATTTTCAATTTATGAGTTTGAATGTCCCTCTGGTATCTTTCTTGTGTCATAATGATAACGAAAGGAGCATATAAAATTTAACAATATAATACTTTTTTCCTAAGTATTTTTATTGTCACGTTAAAATAAAGGCAACATTCGTTTACCAATGTTCAAATCTCGTAAATCGATTAGGAAAAATACAAAGCAACAAACCCCTCCCCTCTTAAAGAAAAAGAAAAAATGTATACAAAAGTTTCGCAAGTTAAACAATTCAATTAAAAGAATAAGTTTGCATATGCCAGCCTAAGTTAAATTCTGTACGCTAGCGGTGATGCACTCAACCTGATTTTAGAACAAAATTGAAAATGGGACCAGCAACGACGCTAAAGCTGGTACATTTTCATTGATTGCTACTTTGGTAAAACTGTCTCTTGCTTTTTGCCGTATTCGAAGTTAACATTAAAACAATATGAATATCTATATCGACTGGTTGGTTTTGGCAAATCCTCTTATTCGATCCTCATTTAAACAACTTGTGGTTGTTCCTCCTCTCCTGCATTGGAAATGCTCATCCGCTTTACAATGCTTTCCAATGATAGTGATATATAGAATAATTATACTTGAACAATTTTCCAAGAAAACTCTATAGGTGATATGACCTAATGTAAAAATATAAATACTAAAATAGATACACAACCGAGCAAGTTCAATCGTTCAATTTACTGGCTCTTCAAGCTACGACTTAGTTTTGTTTTATCGAGACCATCGTATCGGATTCAAATCATCTGGCCATAACTCAGATACTTTGAGAAGTAGTTAATAACTGTCTCTATTAACAACCTCTATGACATAAGGTAAATAATATACCAAAGACAGTAAAACAGATTACATACCAATCCGAACTCCTCCGACACAAATAGACAGAACGAAAAGACAAGAAACAACTTAGAACACATGGCAAGTACAAGCATAAACGTGTTATAGGTTAAGCCAGTTAACATGCACACAGACTTCTTCCTTCCAGCAACTAGACCGTACAAGATCAAGGTGACAATTTCTCAGAGTTTGTTGGTGTAGTTTAATATATGGACATAATTTCACCGTCTTATATATTTAAATACCTGGCGCGTATTCATCTTATCTGTTATTTTAACGATTGTGTACTGTAACTGTTTGAGACACTTTGATTTAATACGGATTCGCATGGTGGATGAATGTATGGCAGGAAAAGCTTACTATATTGACGTACCTTGTCTCGCTCCTTTCAGAGTATATACCATTGCCTCAATTTTTGATTTGTTACATTTATTTGCATTCTTTATCGATTGATGGCATATTAACATCGGTACTCTACTGATCTTTTTAAAGTAAGTTCTCTTCCGATTGACAACAGTACCTAACAACCCCATATTATAGGATTCAATAAAGCAAAATCATTACATGTTCCATTTTGCGACTAAAATATCTGAATACATTAATAGGACATGTTTCATGTTTGTTTTAAAAGATGATGTCTATATTTTGATGGAAAAAAAAAATAAATAAAAAAACTCTCCACAATTGCAACTGTCATTAATTGTTTTTCTTTCGAAGAATATACATATACATGTATGTGTCAATCAAATTAGAGCAATTAGAAATCTGATGATGTTTCTGTGCACACAAAGTATTTAACAGGTTTCAATTTATGTTTTCGTTGATAATTTAACATTTTAACATTCAAATTACAGTGAGTGTAAAATTACACGACAAAGTAAAACTGCAGAGAAAGTCAAATATTTACGTATACTTACCTACACAAAGTCCATTTTGTCTTCTTCATTATCACAACAGTGGAATATAATAGTACCATTTCTTAAATGAAAAAGAAGAAATAAGAAAGGAAAGTAGGTACACATTAATTAAGATGAGTTTATTTATATTGAAAACTTTTTGTGTTAATGAATCAACAATTAAAATAATTACCCAAGTTGTGTTTGACATTTGCTGTAAGTTATATTTGTCCCTTTTAGGCGCATGAAAATTAATGATGTGATCACAAACATCTGAAAAGTTGACATTATTTAAAGTTTAGCAAATAATCGGAAAATGTACCGCTAGCGTGATAATAATATAACATTGATATGATTGTCATCAAAAACAACATTGTAGATTTAATTTTGTTTTAGAAAAGTTATAACGGAAGGTAACGAATGCATATATACAGAATAATACATTGTTTCATTATCATTTCCTGTGTCACGTATTGAGCAAACATTTCCGCATTATTAATTGAACAATCAGTAATGACTAAATATATGTCGGTAATTGTATAGTCTGCCAAATTGAGGTACTGAAGGTTCTACAGATGATTTAGTGATCTATGCAAACTGTTAAAATGGAGAACTAAAACTCACATAGAAACTTAGCTTATAATTTGGTACACAAGACGAGTTACGTCCATAATAGTGGTGGTCGAACGAAAGGTTTCTTCTAAAAGCGTTAAGTCGAATAATTTGTTTTCCGCGTCGTACCTCTCTAATAATGCAAATCATTTCCAGTTTCAAATCATGTTTTGCAGCTTAGAGTTAAATTCCTTAAGCAACACAAATTATATTTCAGTTCTCCGCTCTAAGTAGTGACAAATACTTTGCTGTCTGTTATAAAGTCTATATTTCCATATGTTTATTGTATGAATTCTATATTAGGTTTAATATTCCTTATTGTGTAGTAATTTTTTGCTCAGCAAAGGAGTGTGCGTTTTAGCATCATGATAATCTTTATTGCCAAAAGTAAAACCCAACGGGTTAAAATGCGAACATAATAGACATATAAACACAAGATACATACAGTACATGAAACAAGTTCTAAACAAGTCAAGTTAATATTACTAATATATATCTATAATATATAAATAAATGTCCATTGTGGACCTTATTTTCGAAATTCCATGGATTGCTTTATAAATAAACTCGTCATAGAAACCAGGATTGAAATTTTATTTTTTCGCCAGACGCGTGTTTCGTCTACAAAGACTCATCAGTGACGCTCGAATAAACACAACTTAAAAGGCCAAATAGAGTTCGAAGTTGAAGAGCATTGAGGATCATAAATAAAGCGTACGAAACTAGACAAAATACCTTTACTTGGGTCTAAGATAGTGTATTTTCATCATATACAGCAATCATTGCAGTCTTCCGGTAGAGAATTGACATGGGAATGTGGAACTTAGAAAGTCTAGCAAAACTCTGCTACCATTGGTCCTAAAATGGCTCTGCATTATATCAAACCCTCCAGGAATTCGAACCTTGACCTACAAGAGTAGATACAAGGTTACACTACATCTGTATGCAAGCTGGTAAGACAAGACACTTGAATAATTTGTAGAATTTGTATAGCAAATAAACAGAATAAGCATAATGACAAAGGAAAATACAAACAGAAGTTAATTAAAGTTTAATTTCGAAGATGGTTCATGACATTTTCGATAACAACTTGATGACAAGTTTATAAAACTTACTTTACCTTCGATTCATTTCTAGGAATGTCATTGGTTAAAAGCAACCGCATGGAGACCGTGTATATTTCATATGGGTTCAGTAGGCGTGGTATGTTTTAATACACGATAAGATGTGGTACTACGTCCAATTATATTGGACATCGTTGTCAATATAATGGAATTTTATGCGACTGTCATACAAGTGAGAGGTTTATCTAGCTATAAAACCAGGTTTAAGCCACCATTTTCTACTTTAGAAAATACCTGTTCCAAGTCAGGAATATGACATTTGTTGTCCATTCGTTTGATGTGTTGGAGCTCTTGATTTTGCCATTTGATAAGGGACTTTCCGTTTTGAATTTTCCTCGGTGTTCAGTATTTTGTGACTTGAATTTTTATAAAACACGGCGTTGTAGAAAAATCTGAAACGTTTAGCCTGGACAACCGATGACGAAATTGATGATGAACAATTGAAATAAATACAGAAAACACATTTAAGTTTAACAAGTTGTTAATGTTGGAATTTGTTTTGTATAGACCAATGGCAGCAGGTTCTTCATATTGAAAACTTGTATAGTGTGTCTTTCTATATTGTGGTGTTAACTTCGGGTAAGGGTGAAGGTTGACGTCGGATAAAAGTTTAAACCGGCTGCATTAGTTTGCACCTGTCCTAAGTCAAGAACATGTTGTTCAGTGGTCGTTTGTTGATGTGGTTCATAAGTTTTTCTAGTTTTCGATTTTTATAGATTAGAACGTTGGTTTTCCTGTTTGAATGGTTTTACCCTTATCATTTTCAGGGCCCTTTATAGCTTACTGTTCGATGTGAGCCAAAGCTCCGTGTTGAAGGCCGTACGTTGACAAATAATGATTTTCTTTTACAGATTGTCACTTGGGTGGAGAGTTGTCTCATTGACACTCATACCATCTCAAACCATATCTTCTTATATCTATTGCTCACTTTGATAGTCTAAATGCTACACGTTTAGATGGTTGGTTAAATAAATGTGTTACACAGTGTGCAAGTGACCTAATACGATATATATGGGGTCTGTAAAATGTCACTAGTACACTATATTACTAACTAATAATATCAAGAAAACGAATGGATATCAACGCTCATATTACGGACTTGGTGCAGACATTTTCCGAAGAAAATAAAGTGTTCTGTAAAGCATTTTAAAGACGAAATGATACCACGAACGATCCAACTGAATTCAAATGTATAAACTATTATTAAGAGTATACCATTGTTGACAAAATGCTTGAAATGCTTAAATTTTTATCGGAAAAGTGTATATAATTTACTTCTTCGTCCTCTAATGTCTGCAAAATTCCGTGAAGAAATTTCTTGTATCTGTAATAGTGTATACACTATTTATAGGTTCTCCGTACGCCCTCACTGAGATATTATTTACATGGATACACGACCAACGTGTCACACTTTTCCACATTTGCTCAATACAATGTTTTTAGTCTAAAACTGGTCTCACAACTTTAAGTTAAATCTGTAGAACAAACAATTGAGACTACCTTACCATCACCTCCATCACTTGAAGAATATAGTAAAGGTAAAATAACAAGAAGACAAGGAAAACTCCAAGGAAATTTCAAATCGGAAAGTGCCTGATCAAATGGCAAAATCAAAAGCTCAAACACATCAAACGAATGGGAAAGAACTGTAATATTACTGACTTGCAATTGGTGCAGGCATTGCTTCATGTAGCAAATGGTGGACTTAACCTGGTTTTATAGCTAGTCAAACCTCTTAATTGTATGAGAGTTGCATACAATTCCATTATATTGATAACAATATGTGAACAAAACAAACGGGCATAATAGGGAAAAATGTCAAAAGGGTTCAGCATTCAACGTTGTGTTATTATTTTAATCATTTAAAAACAAAAACCAAATATGTCAACCAAGAAAACCAAAATGGCATATAGAAAAAGCACTTAAGCAATAATGAAATAAAAAACACAAAAATGACCACAGCATAACAGCACATCGGCTGGATGTAGAAGTACCTAGCCACGCCAAAAGGATATTACCAAAATAGACTAAACAAAACATGAGTAAAGGTTAATATTTCACAAAGACAAATAAAGAACACTTTATCAAGTAATTAAGATGATAAATGACATCAGTACTAAGAATCTATATTGTAAGACCATCATGTATTATTTTTGAAGTTGATACGGAATATTTATCAACAAGATTTTGGTATCTTCCGATGAACTCTTTTTTCAGAAAAGGACGAAACCTCAATGTAATTTTATAAACATTTTGAACGTTTAATCATCCGAATGATTGTTAGGGTTGACTTTAGCATGAAATAAACTTTGTCATATCATCACACTACAGTACACAGGTATATACGCTTCTCCTAAATCCTGAATTAGGTATTGATATAACTTCCTCAAAATATTCACCAAATAATGCCATTATACACCCTTGTTCTTCTTCTATGAACAGCAAACACTTTGCCTTGGTTGTGGGTATCATTTGAAGAATTTTGTGATATACCTCTTGTATCTAGAAGCAATTCTTACCAACAAAATATGTTCTGTATGCATTACATTCATTTGGTTTCCTTTTGTGCATTGCTGTTTGATTAAGTGATGTTAACGCCACTTTTATCACTATTTGATGTTTCGTGGTGGCCCGTGGTTTTATTTGTAGAAAAGCCGAAGTGCACGGAGACAACCACTGACCTTTTGAAAGAAAACTAGAAATCTTATTTAACTCACACTTGCCGCGTGCGCTATTAAACTTCTTACAATCTCAGTGCACTATTAGACCATCTATTAGGCACAGAAAAATGCTATAATGTCCAGAAAATTTATAAGTCAGTCAGATATCAATATTTAAAATCAAGAAATTTGTTCTACGTATTTGTACTAGGTCCTTATAACTTTTGTATTACAAAACCCAAATTAACTGCAGACATAGCCTCATTTGGTGATGCTGTCAGTTCTATTCCGATACGAGTCCTGACTTATAATATACATTTTGTATATCATTATTCATTGACACGTATGTAACTTATTCACTTTTATAAATAGTCAAAAGCGACAATGAATTGGTCCATCGTATTTCTTTATGATAAAACCTGGGACAACACTGTAAAGAGAGGCAGAAGATATCAAAGTGATAGCATTGTAGGATAACAAATCAATTGGAAAGGACTTTACTCCTCATTCATAAAAAGAAGAAAAGATAAAAGTTCCGATAACAAAGTGTTCACCGTTACTGAAAAAAAAATCATCAAAGATGCAGGAATTTTAATTTGATCAGTTATGCGCGCGTGTCGTCTACGTACATTCATCACTGGCACTCTAATCAAAATAGTAAGGGCCCGAATCAAGTACGTCAATGAAGGGTATTGGTAACCTAAAACTCCAAAGCCAGTTAAAACCCAATTTTAACTGGCTTTTGAGTTTGATCTTACGAATTACATATCAATCACTATTCCTAGTAAAAGAAGTCTTAGAATATTTAAATTCGTACAATGCAAAATTGTAAGTATTTTACAGGAGGAAGGAACATTAGTGATGTTAGAGTTGACAGTATATTATCCGTTTTCAAATTTTATATATCCACCAGGAAGAAATTATTTTCTAGTTAAAAATCAAAAATGTTTCAACAGTGTAAACGTTTCATATTATGAATGTATCGCCCGCCATGGTAATATATGCACTCAGTGAAAATGTTACAGCCAGGAATAGAAAAGACAGGATATATATAATAAGTGTTAGTGATCCTAATATTTTTTCTATTGTCAATTTCAGTCGTTTTCCATATACCTCTGTTTTAACATTTTTTTGGCAGAATCACTCCGCTATTAATAACGTTCAAGTATCACAATTCACGAGCGTAATGTATTAATTGAAAACACACCGTAAGATAGGCAGGAGACAGGGTACAGCAGAGAAATTAGATGCTTACAATTTATGGTGACAGCAACACACTAATTCTACAGAATTTCAATATCCTGACTTTGGACGGGCACATACATATGTTGACTTACACTTTTAGATAACAATAACAGTCAGTTGACATAAAAATAATGACAAAGAGATGACTTGAGTTTCTAAATTTTAAATTTCTATTCTATGTAGCAACATTTTAGAAGCACCTGCATATAGAGTATCTAAAAGTATTTTGATACCAGACACGTGCAATACATGCCAAAATGCTCGTGATTTTTCACATAATAGAATTCGGAACTGTTTTGTCTTACGTATATCATAATTTCACTCATTCAATCGATCAGTCCTCGATATTTTCTTAATGCTATCTATGTTGTGATCTCTGGTTAAGCGTGTTATCGAATCGATAAATCATACTGCTCAAACGTATTTTGAAAGTTTCCTAAAATATTGATACAAATGAAAGAATAAATTTCAAAAGTTAGGACCAACTTCACATTACTTAGCACCAAGTGTATTCAATCTTTACCAAAGTTGACTATAGAAAACTTCATATGAGTCTCTTCCAACGTTATAACGTATATTTGAAATCTATGCCTAAAATAAACTATAGTTTTGAATTTATTTTACATTTATCGATCTTGAAGTGTTGTATGTTTACAAATAGAAATTTAAATTCTATACATGCATACACATGTATTTAAATGTCAAAGTTTAAAAAATAATCATTCGGATGTAAATAATGTATGATCGAATAGTATAGTAATCAGTCTTAATAGCGTTTTATTCTACATCATGTTTGTGCATGAAACGAATTAGTCAAGATTAAGAAGAAAGCATTATATAGCATTATGCATGTGAGTATTTCATATATTAGGGTAAACATTCGTCAAACAATAATGACATAAAATTCAAGGCTTGTTGATACTTGTGAATTATTCTGAAAACCGGATATAGTTATTTATTGTTTGCAATTAAAAAATATAAAGATTTACTTCGTACAATTTAATTTTCGAACATTTTCTCATCAATATAATTAAGTGGGCGCTTTTTGTTTTTATAGATTTCTTTCCAATTTCCAGTTCAAACAAATTCATACATTTGTCATAGTGGTACTTTCGTTTTAGTGGTTTTCTGTAATCCGTAATGAAATTATTGACAAAAATCTAGGAAGTGCCATGTGTTTCATTATTGTCACATCACGTTGAGTTCGATTATATTAGCTATGGGATTAAGACAAAATGACTATAAGTCTGGTTTGACACGACAAAAGATCAACCTCTGACCTCCAGCATTCCAATTGAGCATCTGTCAACTATTCTACCGTTAAAGTGACAACATGCTCAATAAATAAGATGAACAAGACGGATCAACGAAACAGCAACCCATCAACACAAAAACAACAAAACCCCCCAAAAAAACATCAAGGTACAAAATAGACTTAAGCCTACACAATTTGCAAGTCATCAATTATGGTAAAACGAATCCAAAAATATTGTGTAAAATTTAACAAATGTTAATAAATTTATGTCTGCATCATATTGTATCTTTGAATCAAAGCAAATAAGGACATAATATATTACAGAGAACATCAACTGACGAAGTTCCTGACAAGGATAGGCACATGGACATCTACTGCCTCTCTTTTCATTCTTTTAGTACTAGTATCACCATGTTCTTCATGGTATGTTTTCACTTAGAATCATCGATGCATTTCAATTCGTGTACATCTAGCATAATTAAGATCACATGTTTGGTTAATTCTTATCATGTTGTTAACTGACATAAAATTTGTCTCTCAACTCTGTGTTGCATTACATCATTTTCATCAAAGGTTACATTGTACTGTCTGTTAAATAAAAACATCTTTCTTTATAACCAGCATGAAAGATGATAGATAAATCAAAAGGAGTGCTATATTAGTGAAAATCACAGTAATACACGATCAAAATTAATAAAGAAATAAATGAACTAGACGGGAGGAATTAAGAATTAGTTTATAGAATTGACACCGAGTTTTTATCAGACGTTTGATGGATGCAGGTTGAGAATTATTTAACAAAATGTAAATTACAGGAAGAGTACAGGTCTGGAATGTGAAAAAAAAAAACGCTTCCAGCCTGGTTGTTTACTAGGTTAGACCTATGTAAAATGTGTTCAAATGTTTTAATAAGGGTTGAGTACAAAACATTATAGTGGAATGATTAAGATAAACATCAGTAATTTCATATATCCAAAATAGTAGTACAGATAGCAGTTCAGTCGATTTTAAATATTTCCTAATATCCAAGTGATAGTTTATCCAGGTTTAATCCACTATTATCTACACAAAACATGTCTGTATCATGTCAGAAATATGATAGTTGCTATCCATCCGTTTTGTGTGTTTCAGCTTTTGATTTTGCCACTCGATTAGAGACTTTCCGTTTTGAATTTTACTCGGAGTTCAGTATTTTTGTGATTTTACTTTTACCACCATAAGACATGTCTGATCTTTTTCCTTTTAGGCTGTTTGTACACCATACGACATTCAAGTCGACTGTCGTAAACATTTTATGATGTAAAACCTTAAAAGTGATATGCACGTTTTGATCATTGCATGCACATTTCCGTAGTTTTCAAATGACAGGACAACTTTATTAAAAAAAACAGGAATACCAAAATGATATACTAAACAGGTGTGTCAAGATCAATGACAGTATCTTGATTAGTTCTTTTCTTAAATTTTACGCTACCATACTAAATTTTGATTATATACTAATTTTCGTTATCGAGGCGATGACGATCTAATTGTTGTTTCTTTTGTGCTTTTGACGTTTATATTCTAGGAAGCGATCATAAATGAAATACTTATGAAAAACATGAAGATTAACACGACGATTTCAGGTGTTTCAAAACAGTAAGCAGTACAATTTTGTTATGTCGGACCCGACGTATTGCTAAAGCAAGTAAAAATCCTGTCGATAAATCCAAATCGAGAAGATGAGGAAGGAATTGCACGAATAACTATAATTGTAACTACATTATAAAAGCAAAATCAGATCACATTTAGATGTAGTAATTGACGTAAAATTGTATATGTAAACAGCTTAAGCGTGAAATTCTGGATAACATTGACGGAAGTTCTGTTATTTGTAAGTAGCAGCAGCTATGCTTGAACATATATAAAAAGAAGATGTGGTATGATTGCCAATGAGACAACTCTCTACAAGAGACACAGAAATTATTGTTTATTTTGTTTTAGTGTAGGCTGTTTTGGCTCTTTGTTAATGGAATATTGGCATATGAACTTCTATGTCCAGCTGAATTGCATAGAAAACTAAGAGCAGAAATAGTTTGTGATGGAAATTTAACAGAACACTATTCGTGTTTTCTTGACCAATTTTCTAAAACATACAAGGAATCGTGCAAAGACGCAGCTGACTTTGTAAGACCAGGCAAGTATAATTTTGTGATCAAACTTAAAATTATGTCTAATACTTTTAACAATTTCCAATACAAATCAATCAGACTTATAGTGCAAAAACCTAAAGAGAGAAAAAAAAAACAATTTATGAAGATTCGGATACATGTATTCAGTTATTATTGCATACGACAACAATAATATAAAAAATATGTGTTATGCTGTTTAAACAGCAACCTTTATCTACAGTCTTTCAAAATCAACATTTCTTTGTGATACTTAACCCATAACAAAATTTTAATTTTCGACTATTGTGAGATAATAACTTCAGAGTCAAACTCACCATAACAACTATTCAGTGCTTCAACTTTATTTTTCTTCATGTTTCTGTAATGTACCGGTCCATTATGAATGTGAAGTAGAGTATACTAACAGTAGACTAACCAATCATATTTTACAACAAAGTAATATTCTGTTTCCGCAGATTGTCATATAATTATGCTTTACTGTCCAAGCTATATTTAGTATTTATCTTTCATTTTTTGTTGTTGACTCCTTGCTTATTTTGTTTCTATCTTTACAGTTGAGTATAGACTCGTCCACAAGGTCGATTTAGAAGACCGATATCGTCAAATAGATGTTGATCATACGACTTTTAAAATGATTTATACTATTTCAAATTAAATGTATTTCGATATTCAATATAATGATTTATCTTTCCTCACACATTCATGTTTGTTTTCATGTAAAGAACGTCAAATATCTAAAAAAAAAAAAGATTTTCATAAAGAATTTTATACCATTACGAACTCTTATAAATCTGTTCCTATCTTTATTTTGAAACGCTTTATTGAAATAACTACCAACCAATGTGAAGCCAATTCAACTTTCCTTTATAAGATTGTTTCAGTTTCTTAAGAGAACAAAATCTATTTACTTTGTTATTTGGTTAAGTGAGTAGGTGAGTAAGTATATGTAAGTTTCATCTACCTTCCACCCTTTATTTTCTCTTATTTAGACAGTTTTCACAATGACCCATCGATTCCGGCATTTTAACTTTCATTGTGAAAGATTGTCATATGATCAACGAGAAAAGTAAGGCACACTGATTTATGGGAGCTGATTTATGCAAATGACCCTAGGTCAATATGAATACATAATCTAACACCTCGTTCATTTACGATGGAAGTAATGCAAATGTCCGAGTGCTTCCGATTCTTATCATGGTTGGCTACTTAATGTTCAATACCGATCTTCTATAAAGGAGGTGAAGAAATATAAAGAATACCGAAATTAGCCTAAACATTTGCATACTTCGGTCTCGAGGCCGCGAAGTCTCTCGTAACTTAACGTCCAATTAAAAATAAAAGTGAAAATGTCTGGATTAATGGGTCGCTGTGAAAAGTGTCTAAATATGAGAAAATAAAGCGTGGAAGGTAGATGAAACTTACATAAATGAAGAGATAAATGAAAAATTAACAAATTGAGGCCCGATTTATATTGATCCAAGGTTGTCAGTCGGCCCTAGAAGCAACGAAGCAGCGGATCAATTTTGGACGGGCAAATATCCACTTTTGATATGTGACGAGCTCTGACGTCCCACGGCCCCAGCTTATCTGGCAAAACAGCCGTTGGACGTCAGAGCAATCTCGAACTAAGTCTTATGTACTACTAATGAATAAAATTCCTATTGAGAAAGGTAAATGCAATGTGTAATTAAAATTCTGAGATCATTCATAGTTGATGTTTATCTAGGAGGTGGAGTTTTGACCATATCAGTAGCAACTTACTTAAAGCAATGTCAATAACGATAAAACTTCTCCATGCAGATCTAATTTTTAATGCATAGGGTGTGCATTTTCTTTATATATTTAGAAATGCTGAAATAGAATGCTTTCTTACTAGTCAAAGCCTAATGTTATACCCAATCAAATTTAGTGATATCGTATGAATTGAGATTGCAAACGTCGTTGAAGGTTTATATACTATGGGAACAATACGATACATGGTTTTGGAGGTCTAACTGTGTTGAACAAGAATCTATCAAAATTTGAGATGCTACGAATAACGAAGCTAATTTCATGCAGGTGTAAAAATCACAATAGAGCAAATACTTACATAATAATCTATTAATCACCTTTTAAAATATTAACTTTCGTCTTTCTTTTAGATCATTATTTATAAATTTTAAAGCTAAATTAAAAATAACATCAGTTTTAATTTGTCTGATTGGGTTGCAAAAATCTTTGTATTGTGCTACCTTAATTTGTCCATTTTACATTTTATAAAATAAGCATGCCTTCATTATCACGGCAAATAACAATATTTGTTTATCTATACATATCGATCGATGCCGCCCTATCTGCTGTTTTACCATTACTGCAGTAATAACTGAATTAATTTCACTACAAGACACATTTTGTGTCTTCGTTAAGTTTTGTAACATTTTTTAATGCACTCAATAACCACCGATCATTTCACTTACTTTGCATACCATTTACATAAAGTATACATTTTCAATTGCTAATAGGTAACAATATGTTACCAAGAATATTGATATACTAGTATTTTATCTAGGAAAAAGTATGTGATTGAGTCTTTCGAAAAGTACCGACTGTAATTTATGGCGGTATCAACCATTTAAATTTTGGTCACATCAACTAAGTCAGTGTGTGTTTTCTAAATCACGTTGCATAGACGATGGACAGATTTTGCATAGCCTTGGTTCGACTTATGGTGACAGTGTCTGTCGATGCGATCATAGAAAAGGTTATGCTTTTTAAAGAACTCAACAGATCCATGTTTCTGCATACCATCCGAGGAAGACTGCACATGTTATAAGAAGATATGTCCACAAAATTATAGACTTACACCAGGTAAGGCAATATTTCAAACAAAAGGAAAATAATTGATCTGTAATCTAAATAACGGCAACAGTAGTATACCGTTTTTCCAAAGTCATAAATCAATTGAGAGAAACAAATCAGGATAACAAAAAAGCCGAGGAAAAACATTAACTATGAGAAGAAAACAACGGAAACAGAAACTGCAAAAAAAAAAAAAAAAAAAAAAAAAAAAAAAACAAACATCAACATACATAGAAACGGACTAGTTGATAACAACTTCCATATTCATCACTGGGATAATGACGTTTTAAGAAAAAATTGTGGATTGAACCAGGTTTTATGGCTAGCTAAATCTCTCGCTTAATTGGCAATGTTAAAAACATAAATCGGAAAATGACAACACTAAGTGACAGGAATACAGTCCAAACAAACGCAAGAATAGCTGACTATGCGGTATGGGCTTTGCTCATTGTTGAAGGCCGTACGGTGACCTATAGTTGTTAATTTCTGTGTCATTTGGTGTCTTGCGGAGAGTTGTCTCATTTGCAATCATACCACATCTTCTTTTTTATATAATCAGTAAGGAGAAACCCATAAATAAATTATATAATAGTTAGGAATGGCAACGAGTACTCAGTACTTGCATGGAAGGCCGAGTACTGGAGTACCTTAGCTGTATTTGGGAAAACTTTTAGGAATTTGTGGTCCTCAATACTCTACAACTTCCTACTTTATTTAACTTTTAAAACTTTTTGATTCGAGCGTTACTGAAGAGTCTTTTGAAGACGAAACGCGCGTCTGACGCGAATATATCTGGTATCTATGATGGGTTTAGTTAGTACTCGGATAATCGTTTGTCTTTTATAAATCTTGAAAAATTTCTCCGTACGATTTTAAGTTCCTTTGAAATATCCTTCGTTATACTAATAAAATAATAAATAATCACGACGCAATCACGTTTATTCTGAGACTTCTATGTATTTTAACTTAGTGTCAGGTTTATCTATAATCGCAAAACATGTTTAAGCAGTACCAGTATAGTCTGTTCCTTCCGAAAGGATTTGTTCTTGGGCATGACTTGTTGTAACAAAACTTAGAAGCAGACTTATAAAGAAGTTGTGGGTCAGATTGATCATATAAATGCACAAGAACAAAATCAAAGTGCCCTGCGATGAACCTCATGCAAACCATTAGAGACATTTGTAACGATGATTGTACACAGATTAACACTTTCATGAATTAATAACTCACAAGCCGTAAACTTACATTTGTTTGTTAATCATGACTTCTTTGTAAAAGTGATTGGTATGACATCTACATTTAATTTAAAAAAATTGTTTATTTGAAACTTTATTATTGATATTATATGGACTGAAATCCAAAAAAGTACAAATAATTTTCATGATTATGACGGTCTTGAAAAGCAATTTTAAAAGTTTTTTTGACTTACACAGTACTTTATCCATGGAAAATGGAAATAAACTCGACTATACTGACAAATAAAACATGTAAAATGTACCGAAAAAAAAAAACAGAATTCCAATCGTAAAAAGATGAGACATAGCACAATATCCAACCGAACTTACAAAAGACACATGCAAACTAAATTCATGAATGTTTAATGTACGTGTATAAATATCGAGATAGGTCGTATAGCAATGCGAATTCACACTCGGCAAAACAGTCATATACGGGAATAGGTCACGTTTGGTACTTAGCAGACAGACGACGTAGATGGTAAACCACAATCTAAGACGTGATAAAAATGTCGTAAGTTAGATTAGACACAGACACACCGTATCGATCAAACAATTCGTGATGGTGTCCCTAAAATTTTGAATCTTTCCTCCTCATAGCTCTGTTGTAGCAGTGTCTGCATGGGAGCAAACTCCTGTATAGTATGAACATGCACGAGCATAACGTATCAGTTGAGATATGTAAACACCATACGACGGAGCAGATATTATGTTACTGCTGTAAAATGAGAAATTGATTATTAGGAAGTCGAACTCATCCCGTTTTTCAGTGTGAAGTCTCTGATTGTATCAACAGCCCAGTTATTGGCACTTTGTGTTGACATGCAATCTTGTTGTTTTGTAATTTTCTGAAAAATCTATTTATGAAAGGTTTTGCGTATACAAACATTACAACAGGAAACATGATCCTTCATGATAGTCCATCGCAACCCTTTACCCCTCTTTACAAAACATTTTCAACAAATATAATTACAAAGAGAGATATTTGTTGATATAACTTCATATAGCAATTTCAAATTGAATGCTGATTAACAAAATGATAACTTTATCATAATACACATCAGCTGTTTCAGTTCTGGTCAATTAATTTATATATATAATTCAATTTAAACAGAATATATAACTTCCATGAATGATCAATAAAGATTCCACCATTTTCCAAGTACGTATCATTAGTTTTAACGACGGGGCTTTTGAGTGTTTTATTCAAAGGAAATGAAATAAAAATGTTAATCTAAAAGTACTATCATATGAAATGGCAGCGTCCGTTATTCATCTTAGATCACAGATTTTAATATATACTTATAAAACACGATATCAAACTTTCAACGATATTAGACTTGCGATTTGACACGACAGACTCGTGTTTCATTGGCACTAGACTCATCAGTTGCGCAAACGCAAAAAAAATAGATTGAAGTCAAAATCACAAACGATGTTAAAGAGGACCAAAACCATTAGTTCCTAAAATTCAAGCAAAAATTATCTTGAGTAAAGAAATACGCAAAAGCTTAAGTTATAAAACCCCAGCAAGTATTGTGTATCATGTATTGTATCTTTTATTTGAGGTCAATATAGGACCAGTTCATTACTTTACTAGTATAATTTGTATTGAATAATGATCCAAAGAACTGTGATATGTGAGCAGGGGAACAACGTTGCGAATTCACATGTCAATCTTAATACATTTTCATATGTACCATTTACAGATTATCAGTGCAAGCGTTCCCTTTCCGTAAAATCTAAATGTCCAGATGTGCAGCCTATTTCGTAAGTAAAATTGTATGTTGCAAGTTGATGAATAGGAAAAATCCAACGCGAGATATTAAATAACAAAATGTTATAACAGAATTTAACTACTATCGAATTATTTCAATATTTTAAACTGATTGAAAACTTAGTTTTGCTATGAGATCCGGGAACACCGGTATCGTGCTTTTGATTTCTGTTGTCTTCTTACATTGAACTTCGATTTTTTTACTATATTTCTTTACAAGTCATACCTGTTGCGAAGTATTTGTATTTTGTAATTTAGCAAATACTGAATAATTACGTGTTTAGCACTTTACCAATTATGTTTGAACAAACTATTTTATCGACGGAAGTAATTGAGCGTACAATTTTGCAACTTGTAATTGATTATCGTTAATGATATACCCCATAATGTTGATAAATAAACTCTTCACATATACAAGGCTAACAATTTGTATGTCAATAGACTAATAGCGTCGATGGAATCATACAAATTTAAAAGACAAAATAAGGTGAGAAGTTGAAGAGGATAAAGGACTTAAAAAGACCAGGAAGGTTTTACAAATGACTGCTAAGGTCATAATGTCAGAAAAGAAATGCTAAAAATTGTTTCAGGTTTGAATTGGTAAAACTTTGTTTTCTGATTTACTTGACAGTTTTGTTTATCGTTATTTGTGGTAAGACGAGATTTGAAATTGCCAAGGATATATATATATATATATATATATATATATATATAAATCCAACTACAAAGTTAGAAGTCGCAAAAAGAATCGTTGCAACAATGCTAGAAAAAGCTCAGCACGGAATAGGCATATGTTTGGTTTTTCATTTTAAAGTCGTCGACAATGATTATTATCCATATTCAGCATTTTAACTCGTAATTTTTCTCCACAGAGACACAACGAAAACAACCAATAAACCATTCGACGTAAAGGTAATTGGGTTATTACACGTATGTCTATGTAATATAGAAAAGGAGAAGGTGTTTGATGACAAAAGAGAGGCGAAAGATACCAGAGGGCCATGCAAACCCAAGTCGAAATTAAACTAAAACGCAATGACTTAAAAAAAGACCAACAGACAAACAATAGTACGCAAAACACATCATAGAAAAATAAAGACTGAGCAACACGAATGAATTGAGACATCTATCCACTAAGGCCAAACTTAAAAGATAAACGATGAGGTTTTATTAATGATAACACATATTTTCATTCAAACATTTACTGATTATAAATATCCCAGGATATACTCAGGGACCCTGTATTGTTAACGAGGACATTTAAAACTTCTATTTCTAATCAAAATGAGTACTAAAATTTGAAAGAACTTGACAAATCTTATACGGTTTCAGAAGCATGAGTTTATCTTCATATTTACATGATCGATGCTTACACATCAAATCTTTATTTTGCTATTTAAAGTTGATAGATATATTGATAAAATTTACATAGTTATGTTCCTTTATATTTGTGCGTATATTATTCTTTCAATCTATCTTTTCATGATTAAAAAAATATTTTTTCAGATATGAAGCTCATTACCACCACAATTGGATCATATACATCAAAAATCGTGTATACGATATTGATCATGCTGATCGTTTTAGGTAATTCATTTTGTCTGTTTTCCCGTCCTTTTTTAGACGATCCGAGAAATACATGCATATGATGCATGCTTGGTGCATGATTTTTATTATTAACTGTTTTTGGTTTTTAACTACGGTAGCTTTCAGTTACTGCGAGTACTATCCAATCGTTCTTTCGTGTTACTTTGACCCGTTGATACAATTTGTAACGTTTTTTTTAATTTAATGTTTACTTATTTAGTGTTTTACCTTGTCTCTATTTTTTTATATATGCCAGCTTTGATAAGTTTTGGTATGACTATACATTTTCACTTCTGTTCTCGTACCATAAACAACAAAATTATCTATTTTGTAAAACATATAACTATTTTGATTTACCTGTGTACATTATTTTTTTTGGCATTTTGTCCAAAGTTATGGTTGTCTTTCCGGTATTGTTGAACATCTCACCATTTATTTTATTGATTTTGTATTAACATTTTATCATAGATCAAAAATATTTTTACAGTGTATGTTCACTTGTTTTTGTTAATATGTATTTTGATTGAGTTATGTCATTTCAATTGATATTTCATAGTGTGTCTTTCTATGTTGTGATGTTACACTCTTGTTTCAGGTAGGGATAAAGGTTGGTACCTATTAAAACGCTGCATTTGCTCGAATCTGTCTTGAGTAAGGAACCTGGTGTTCAATGGTAGTCGTGTGTTGATTGTTGATGTGGTTCATTAGTGTTTCTCGTTTTTATATAGATATGACGGGTGGTTTTCCTGTTTGAATGGTTTTACACTAGTATTTGTATAGGCCCTTTATAGCTCGCTGTTCGTTGTGAGCTAAGGCTCCGTGTTGAAGACCGTACTCTGACCTATAATGGTTTTCTTGTACAAATTGTGACTTTTATAAAGAGTTATCTCATTGGCACTCATACCACATCTTCTTATATCTATGCAAAAGAAGATGTGGTATGATTGCACAAGAGACAACTCTTCACAAGAGACCAAATGACACAGAAATTAACAGCTTTAGGTCACCGTACGGCCTTCTCCAATGAGCAAAGCCCATACAACATTGTCAGCTGTAAAGGCCCCGAAATCACAAATGTAAAAAATTCAAACGAGAAAACTAACGGCCTAATTACTGTACAAAAACCTGTCTCAAGAGTTTGAATGTACAATTCTTCAGTATACGAAGACAAGAGTTATGTGTTTACTAAAAGATCTTTGATGAAAACTAATTGTAACTAGAACTGAATATTTTTATAATGATTACAATAAGCAGACGAAGTAAGAATCTTTGCAGAGAATTATGATGTAACACTTGCAGTGTCGCTTTTTTTTGTTTAGAATAGAATTAATTCAAGGGTTATTTGAAAATAAAGACAAGTTGTCAAATTGATTCGTTCTGCAGTATTTATATATGTTCTAAAACATGTCAGATAAAAATTTAGCTACATTTCAAAATATCTTAAACTGGGACTGCTTGTTTACCGAGGTACTCATTTCACAATAACTATACAAGAAAAAGCAACACAGCACTGATATGAGATATACGTAAAGGTCCTTCCAATTGTGATTAAAACAAATAAGAAGGTTTCCATATGCAATATGTTTTCGGCAAATTTACATATTTTCTTATCGATGTAACATCTTCGATTTGTCGTCTTTTATGCCACACCTACGATAGTAGAGGGCATTATGTTTTCTGGTCTGCGCGTCCGTTCGTCTGTTCGTCCGTTCGTCTGTCCCGCTTCAGGTTTAAGTTTTTGGTCAAGGTAGTTTTGATGAAGTTGAAGTTCAATCAACTTGAAACTTAGTACACATGTTCCCTATGATATGATCTTTCTAATTTTAATGCCAAACAAGATTTTTGGCCCCTATTTCGTGATCCACTGAACACAGAAAATGATAGTGCAAGTTTCAGGTTAAAGTTTTTGGTCAAGGTAGTTTTTGATGAAGTTGGAGTCTAATCAACATTAAACTTAGTACACATGTTACCTATGATATGATCTTTTAATTTCAATGCCAAATTAGATTTTTGACCCCAATTTCACGGTCCACTGAAGATAGAATATGATAGTGCGAGTTGGGCATCCGTGTTCTATTGACACATTCTTGTTTTTGAATGATTTAATCTACATTCATGTGTTTATTTGCTTTACAGTTGCAGCACCTTCAATACTTTTTATTTTGGGTAAGTGGATATTTGTAAAACCAACCAAAGGAGTTGTGGTATGATTGCCAATGAAAAACTTAAAAAGAACGAGAATATCAACAAAAAGATCAATGTATGACCTTTAGGCAAGAGCAGTATCCATAGCAATTTAAAAAATGTGAAAATAAATTAAAAGAGAAACACAATTGCTTTAACAACGCTAAACAAATAAACGAGAAACATAGAAGGCAAAGATCAATAAAAGAAAGCTGCAAATAACGATCTACTAATCTCAAACCACTTGTGTCTCAAACAGGCACTTTAAGATTTTGCTAGGTAAATTGTGTATTATTTATATGGTTAATATATACAGTTGTCTTGATGCTTAATAGAATACAAATTCTCATTCGGTTTAAATCCGTATACATGTTAGCATATTTATATAGTTCTGTGCATGAAAAGACAAAAGAAAAGCTGAAACTCAGAGAAGACGACGGCCTGCATAATACACAGATAACTACGGTTGATCAGAATATTGACCGGCAAATGAGAACATTGACATCCTCTGACGATATACTGCATGATGAAACAGCATTGAATGTTGGAGAATTTAAGCCAGAATTGTTTCAGAAGTGAAAACTAATTACCGACGTAAAAAGGTACTATTTTCCTCATACTATTTATATGTGTTCATATATAGCTAGATAATACTTGTTTCATTTTGCAATGTCGTCATTTTCCATGACGCAACTACAAATTTCTTTATTTTCTAAAGTTTTTAAAATTTGACTATAGGGGAAGGGTGGGCAAATATTTCTAGGGTAACCTATTATTCTTCTTAAATTTTATTAATTTTACCTCTGCGGGTATGTTTACAAAGTAACCTGCTATATACATCCATCAATTTGAAATACAACTTCAAACTATGATGAATGCAGTCAAGGAATATGCCAGGCATCGATCTTTAGAGACCCAAATGTTGCAACACACTTATCCTACCTCATTGACAAATTATTGTCCCAGGAGATAAAGTCCTTAAAAACATCGTTGTTGTGTTCAAATCACATTGCATAAACTGCTTGATAAATGATAGACACGATAAATGAATAAGGTATTGACAATTCACTTGGAAACGCATCATATAACCATACGACAAATTACTGAAAAGAAAATCTTTAATAATCTAGGTCTTTGAATTTCAACCAAAGATGAAGAACCAGCACCACTATATTTGATAACTAAACTACATAAGTGTCTTTACAATCAACGGTAAATAACTCGGTCATCTAGGTACTCCACGAAACCTCTTACTTTCTAATGACATTCAGCTATTTCATCAGCAATCAAAGTCTGGTTTCAAAGTTATTGTGAAACTACCCATTCTACAGGTGAACCAGGTGTTGATACCAAACAATTCCAAAGATCTTTTAGAGCACAAACAATCTAAGACACGTTCATCTTGAAATAGTATTAAACTTTAATTCACGCCTCCAAAAGGACATTATCAAGATGCTTCATGGGTCACTAAAATCTTTTCTTTTTAAAACTTGGAATTATTACATAATGTTTCCAAGCCAGATGAAGATCTTGTTATATGATAAAAGAAGTACACCAAGTGATTTATCAATAAAGTGTTTAAACATACTATAGGTAACCTTATCTTTACAAGGAGATGCATCTGATGTATCAGCAATAGCATCCTGTAATTCAATAAGGGTAAATTGTTCATTACAACTTTGGGAGTTTTCAGAAAAGTATTCTTGCAAGTTTTCAGCTTCTTTAGACTCAATATGTTCTTTACGTGATGTTAATGCTTCGGAATAGTTACTTGAACTGCTTACATTGGCAAAGGCTTTATTCAAATATATTAGCCTTTTCTTTGGTAGATTCATATATATTATTTTGTAAATCAAAGTTGGCATAATTAGGAATTAGTTGTTCTACCCATTATTCCTTTAATTGTATTCAATACTTGCCCTATTATTATTATTCAAGCCACTGCAGAAGTTTTCCCGGTATTGTTGCTGTGTTAATTTAATTTATAATAAATAGTATTTCTACATTCATTTTCATTTTCTTTCCATAATAAGTAACCATGTCCTCCCCGTATGTCTGGCCTTGTTATGAGCTTTATTACGTTCTTTTACCACCCTTGTGCAGTTTTCGTTCCACCAGGGCATCTTTAGTTTAGTATTCTGTCTCCTTTTCTTAGACGGATGTACTCACCAGCAATTTTAACGATAGTGTTAGTGAGATGATTTGAATTTTTATCATTAGGTCTGCAACTTTCAAAATTGTTACGTTTGAACTTCGAGACATCGGGTTCTATTTACATTAATAAAACATCGACATGACCATTAAGTTTACTCGACTTAACCGAATAATCGACTTGTTAAGAGATAACTATGCATTGATCAAACAGGAATGTTACCGGGACCGAGAAATTACTTCGACTCATGCGAGATTTCGACACAACCGAGTTCCACATAACGAGGTTCGAATGAAGATGATGTTCTCCCACTAAATAATTCAAAATTTGGTGACAATATTGAACGCTTTTGTTCACATCGAACTTGAGATACACCCGATTTAGTTAAGCCTGCCTTATATCTTGACGTACTTGTTCCCAATGTCGTTACTACAATCCCGTTCCTTCACGAATGTGACTTACCAAAATATACTTATTATCCGGTTCGTACTGACACATGTCACATGAACAACACGGATGCCACATGTGGAGCAGAATCTGTCTACCCTTCCGGACCACATGAGATCACCTCCAGTTTTGGTGGGATTCGTGTAGCTCAGTCTTAAGTTTCTATGTTGTGTTATATGTACTATTATGTGTCGTTAGGGCTTTTTTCTTTTTGGCCATGGCGTTGTCCGTTTATTTTCGACTTTGAATGAGTTTAAAGGTCCCCTGGTGTCTTGTGCCTCTCTTTTAGTTCGAATATCTTTCATTACACACAGCAGAAAATATAATGAATCTCATTTTCAACAGCTTGTTTAGAGTGTACAATATTTCATCCCTTGATGTACTAGTCAAATGGACATGCAACGATTTGCTTTGCATGAGCAGTTTTAGTTTATTTTTATCCAATCTATATCAAGAAATAGTTTACGGACAGCATTCGGACATGCTGACATTCTGTGTTTGACTCATAAATCAACGCTTCATGCTTAAAAGACCGATATTGAGATAAACAAATCTAAACTGTTTTGTATTTTAAAAGTTAAATTTTATTTTGTTTGAAGGAACTCTCAAAGTGTTATGAAAGAATCTGAATAACATTATTTCTTTTAGCATAACCATTTGGAGAGAATTCACAACCATTTTCCAAAACTTATAAATAAACTCATCATAGATACATGGATTAAAATCTTATTACGCCAGACGCGCGTTTCGTCTACAAAAGACTCATCAGTGACGCTCGAATCAAAAATGTTAAAAGGCCAAATAAAATACGAAGCTGAAGAGCATTGAGGACCCAAAATTCCTAAAAGTTCTGCAAAATACAGCTAAGGTAATCTATTCCTGAGGTAGAAAAGCCTTAGTATTTCAAAATTCAAAATTTTGTTAACAGTTAGTTTATAATTATGAACATATCAATGATAACTCAAGTCAACACAAAAGTACTGACTACTGGGCTGGTGATACCCTCGGGAAATAAATCTCCACCAGCTGTGGCATCGACCCATAAAGCCTTGGATAAATGATATCTGTATGGAAAATTTCTATGATTTTCAAATAATCCTAAATAGCATCCGATGAATATTTCATTTAACGGTATTGTCAGTGTTAAAATACCAGTCGTTGATATGGTACGCCAGACGCGCGTTTCGTCTTCATATATCGTATAAATTGCAATCGAATCAAAGCGGCTGAAACCCAAATCAAATACAAAATTGAAGAGCATTTAATACCAACATTCTTAAGAGTTGTTCCAAATACGTATATATGTATATGACATATTTAATTTTTAACATAAGGGTAACATATTTTTAAACCACACTAATTTGAATAGTTGTTTAGACAAATAACCAGGTAACCGCTCAAAAAAAAAAAAAAAAAAAACTTGGTATCTTTATGTTTTGATTTTTAAATACACACGTATTATTTAGATTGGAAATTTGTCAATGAATATTCGACATAACATGACAATTAAAGATGTATATCAGAGAGGTAATTATGCCAAACTTCCTACTTTTATTTTACAGGTCAGCAACTTATTTAATTTATGTATTAGCTGTAAACTTGTTAATAGTCGTGCTTCATCAAACTATGAACATCCATCATGTCTGTATTGAAATATAAATGTAATTATCTACACAATTTATGTATTCCTGAGAGTTACGTTTTAATCTGTCGTTTTAGAATGGTTTGAAAAAAGATAAAAGAAACAGAAGAAAGGAGACAATGATTTGTACACACAAAACATTCAACCTTGTTTTTTTTTCAGCGGGATTTTTATAAATGTTAGAAATTCAGACATAAGAAAAGTTTTATTTCCGCATAAAACTGATTTTTAAGGGCTCTCAAGGTTATCCAGACATTTTGGTTTTGTCATCACTTGGCGTCCGTCGTCTTTCATTATTGTCTATCGTTTGTTAAATTTCACAAATATCTACTCCTCTGAAACTATTAGGTCAAAATTTACCAAATGTGGCGACAATGATCATTGGAGAATATCGTTCAAAAATTGTCTGTTGACCCCACTTGACAACAAACAAGTGCGTCATGGCTAAACATAAAACGTAAGGTTTCAAATGAAAATCATGCCTATGAAGTTGAAAAACCGCTATAAATAGAGAAAATCTGACAAGAACAAAAGGTTGAGAATGTTGAGATCTATCTGCTGATTGTTTCTTTCAAAACTTTCATACGACTTCTTATAGGTATTATTGTACTTCAATGAGAAATTGTACCATTTTCTTTCGTTTTCTTCTAAATAGATTCCTTGTGTGCAGCAACCCATCATATCAAGGAAATCATGATAGAAATACAAGCCTGGGAATATCGTGTGTCAATTAGAGATGTATACTCCGTATGCAGGCGCTGCTGGAATGTTACATAGAAAGGAAAGTTCACAATTGGGAAGCTGAAAAATCTTTTGTCGTAAAGTTTTGTTTTCAACCGATCCTATTGTCAATATCTAGATATAATAGATATAGGAAGATGTGGTGTGAGTGCCAATGAGACAACTCGCCATCCAAATAACAATTTATAAAGTAAACCATTATAGTTCAATGTACGGCCTTCAACACGGAGCCTTGGCTCACACCGAACAACAAGCTATAAAGGGCCCCAAAATTACTAGTGTAAAACCATTCAAACGGGAAAACCAACGGTCTAGTCTATATAAAAACGAGAAACGAGAAACACGTATAAATTACATAAACAAACGACAACTATTGTACATCAGATTCCTGACTTAGGACAGGTGCAAACATTTGCAGCGGGATTAAACGTTTTAATGGTACCAAACCTTCTCCCTTTTTCTGAAACAATAGTATAACATCAGAACATAGAAAACACACGATAAAATATCAATTGGAAGGCTTAACTCAATCAAAAACGTAAATTAACACACTATGAACGAATAAATTAGTCAAGATAACAACATATTTTTCATGGAGGTAGGACAAGTGTTTTGCAACATTTGGTTCTTTACAGATTGATGAATCATGGGTATTGATTGAACAATTAGGTTTCTTAATTCTCATTTGTATCAACGACCTCACATCTTTAATCCATTCAGAAAGAGTATCTACGTCTTCTTTCTTGTGTTAAACCCATTGCCTGACATAATCCTCGACTGAATTCATCAGTACTTTGAAGTTGTGTTTCCAACTGGTGAATTTCGGCTCAAGATATTTCGGACCTTTGGAAAACACATTTCGCAGGAAATTGTTATTGACAATGTTGAGGTCACCGGTAATAAAGTGGCCAGCCGGATTATATATTAATGGGGAACTAGCACAGGTAAAATTAGGCGGTTTAACTTGAAGTCGTCAATATTGAGATCCTGCAACACGTGTTTGTAACTGAAATTTTTAGTTGCAATTGGTTTGGTATAGGTATAAGAAATGATTGGTACAGACTATTCTTCAAAATAGGAGATATTTTCGAATTTATGATGAAGGATACTGTCTAAGCTGAGTACCTATAACATCAACAGTCAACATTAATACTTCTTTCTGAAAAGAGCCTACTGAGATAAACATGGATGGGTTGCTGTCTCTTTAATGAATAGCCAACATATCTGTTTATGTATAGAATACCGAATTTATCCATGGATTAATAAAGGATCGTTTAAACCATTGCTGTTAAACTCATTTTAATTTAATTCAGTTAAGATAAGCGTTACGTCCTTGTTGTTTTGATAACAAGCCACCCCATTTTGGGGTTATATTTGAGTATATATGCATCTATTGTTTATATGTGTGTTATAGTAGATTAATAATGTTTTATTCATGTAGTTGATATTGTATGTAGACAGCCTTATTGAAAATTGGTTTAATCCAAATGAGTTACTTTCTTTAAATAAAGATATTATTATTATGCTAGTATATTACTAAAAATATAAGTCACAGATTTCGTTATCACAAATTACTTAAAACTTAAGTCTTCCACTATTTTGTCTGCAAGTAAGTTTTGGCTGTACCTAATGTCAAAAGGAAAGCATATCTGAAATTTTACGGTAATGTTGACCGCGACCAGAAATTTAGATACGATCCGGGTAATCTTATCAATTCTTTAGATACACACATTCTAAAAGGTTACCAATTCAACACTGTAATTAGAATATTGATTTTACTGGGATGAATATTAATTAAATATTGGTGTATATACATATGAACATTCGCGGTTCTACAGTCTTTCGATACCTGTAATTTGGCATTGAACTATTTCATATTTTCTCTTACTGTTAATGACGTCTTTACACTGAATACATTGGAAACTGATGGATATTTATGTGTAAGTAACATGTTTTATCTATGAGTTGTGATTGACTTAATATACAGTTGGGCGCAGACCAAGCATAGCATAAAGTAAACGCACGTGAACGCCGCGTGCACATATTTCGTTAGTTAACTTCAATTTTCACGTTGACTAGTAAACGTGCGTATACTATAATTACGTTAACGCGGTCAAAATGGAAATTTTAATGTCTACCCGAGTAAACGCTGTGTCCGTTTAGTCAGTAGTAAACGGGCGTTTACTTCAGATTTCACAAGTTAATTTTACTTGAACTTAAAAGTAAACGGGCGTTTACTACAGATTTTACAAGTGTATTTTACGTGCACTTGAATGTAAACGCGCATTTACTTTTCGCGTTAACTAAATGTGTAAATTGTAAAATTAAACTTCGTGGTACATTTGTACATTTTTTTTATTTTGTTAAAATGACTTTTATCTAAATATTTTACGCATATGTGTTTTAAATCGTTACAATTCGCATTAACTTTTCCTGCCCGTCTACATGTAATGCTTAGTCTGCACTCAACTATAGCTGTCATTAACTGCGAGTAATATCAAATCCTTACTTTGTGTCTTTGTTGTATTGTGAATGGTTAAAACCCTGACATGTTCGACCTGTGTTTTTGTTATTTAAATTTTGCTTTGTATAGCTCTAATGATCTAATAGTTTTTCAACTGAGTTTTATAGTTTGGTCATATGTTGTCCTGAGTTAGGAGGGTTCGGCACCTCTACATGTTAAATCCCGCCACACTATGTGTATGTGCTTGTCTCAATATATTAGTTGCCGTTTGTTTATCATATTGTTTTCGTTTATTAATAATTCTTTAACATAAATCAGGCTGTTAGTTTTCTTGTTTGATTTGTTTACAATTTGTCATTTCGTGGTCTTTAATAGCTGACTATGTCGTATGATTTTTGCTGATTGTCGGAGGCCGTACGGGGAACCTATAGTTGTTAATAACGTCTATGTCATTTGGTCGATGGTTGAGTGTTGTCTAATTGGCAATTATACCACTTCTTATTTTTAAACATCGTCATCCTACATGAAGTGGGCTAAATATTTTCTAATAATCGTTTCTCCCATTCATAAATTTAATCCGTCGTTATGTCTGTGGTATATCAGATGTTTAATCAAGTTTCTTTTACAAATCATCTAAATCTCTTCTAGCACTGATAAATTATATTCCGGATTGGGATTATTTTTCCTGTTTTCTTTCTTTTCTTTGTCTAATATAATCCCTTAATGTGAACAGATATTCTCGTTTTCCGTAATGTCCATTATTGTTTATACAAACTCTTTGTAAATTATAATACTATTTGACGTTGACTATTGCGGTGAAACACATTTTAGCGTTTTAAGGCATATGACTTTTATTGAATATCACTTGAATAATGCATTTAATTAAAGGTACTTTAGCTATGTTTAGAGACCTATATATATATTTTGTAAACTTGGAAAACTAACTTAAAATAGCAATTTAAAAGTTGACCTCTTTTAAGCCTTTTATTGAATCATTCTTTTGTCAACTGGGATCCAAATCCTGGTTCCTGAAATAAGTAATTTTTTTATAATATGCAATAAAATTTAATAAAAATCAATGCATTTCCTGATCATCATTTTGATTTTATGGAAATATTTAAATTTGTTATAAAATATCTGTTCAAATTCTAAAAGTTTTAAGAAAATTTCGTGTTTAACTTTGATGGGAAATCTAACTTGAGGAAATTCATCAGAACTATTCCAGGCTTTGCAGGTAAAGTACAGCATTCAAAATTTTTAGACAATCCTATCAGTGCTTATACTATTCAAGCAACATGTTTATGTACTGGGTTGTACTCTTCCAGTTTACCATATCGTTAACATGTATCAACCAATAATATTTCATTACAACTTTAAATCAACAATTCGTTTTACAGTGAGGCCATAAATTCAACAAAACAATTTGTGGTGGCAATTGAGTTCGGGACAACATATTCAGGGTATGCAATTTCAGCAAAGAGTTCACCAAACACCATATTCACATGCAGTTGGCAAAAGGACTGTTTGGTGTCAATAAAAGCTCCAACGTCCGTTCTTCTCGACAAAGAAAAAACTTTGTGGCTTTTGGATCTGAAGCCGAAACTAAATATCTTTACAGCCTTGAAAAGGATGAATCTGATTCTGATTCTGATTCTGATGACAAAGACCGTGTTCCTAAAGATGTGTATCATTACTTTAATCGATTTACAATGATGTTGCATGAAAAGGTATTATCTGAATAACTTTAAAGATAATCTTTTATTTGATTTTAAACATATTTTTTCAAAAATATGAAAAGGATTGAGCTATCTATTTATTCATAATGACGCAAGATCAAAGTCAATATAACAAATCTTTGTATAAAATTGAAATACAATCTGTGAGCTGGCACGACTAGTTTCAATCTTTGAACATTGTTGTACATAAGGCTGTTAGTTTTCCTTTTAATAGTTGCTCGGTTTAATTTGGGGTACTTTTATTGGTCAACTTAAGTTAAAATCATGAGTTCTTTGAATATGATATCTTTTCAGCAATTAGCAAAACCCATATCGTATCGTAAGATGTAAACAGCTCCGACTTCAAACAAATTTTCTTCGAATTATTACAATAAAAGAAGTAAAATATTGACTCTGTTCTTGCTGCTGAGATGTAATAAATGTTCCCTTGTAATTTTTAAAATGTTTGTTCGTTTCTATTTAAAAAAAAAAAAACATTGAAAAAAAAAAAATAATCACCAAAATATTAAACCAGTAAAACAATACTCATTTTAAATCAGTCCTATGATTTCAGAGCAATTCTCTGTAACCACCAATCATTTCATATAGAATTTAGCAAGATAAATCAAACTATTTTCTAGTCATTCCGAAGCAAAACCAGATTTTTATTTGATGATATTAAAGAATTTTAATATTTTTCAGAAACATGATACTTCAAAACAAAACATCAATGTATTACATGAATAAATATTTTTCTGTATATTGTCCGCGGAGCAGAGATCCTTTTCATTGTTTTTGTAATTGCAAATTTTACAAATTATGAACAAAATATACGTTTTGCATTCACTTCCATATAAGCTGGGGTTATAAGTAAATAGAATGAATGTTTCTTGTCAATAAATGATAACAAAATTTTTAGGATATTGGGTGCTTGAATGATCCATTTGAGCAGCACGACGGGTACCACATGTGGAGCAGGATCTTCTACTTTCTGAGCACCTGAGATCACCCCAGTTTTGTGGGGTTCGTGTTGCTTAGTCTTTAGTTTTCTATGTTGTGTCTTGTGTACTATTATTTGTCTGTTTGTCCTTCTCTTTTAGCCAAGGCATTGTCAGTTTATTTTCGATCTATGAATTTGACAGTCCCTCTGGTATCTTTTGCCCCTCTTTGGATACAAAGATGTGTCATGTTTTCCTTTTCCCCTAAATTTTACAATGTTATTAAGGTAATACCCAAAAGTAATATCTTTTGAATGATTATGATGTGCAAACTATTGGCAGTTAAATAACCTCAATTTGATCCCAGTTCAAATGTCATTGATAACCTAGACCCATGACCTTGTGTATATTAATTGAATTTTGTAAGAAAAGATAATAGAAAGAAGCATACAATACAGTGGGAAATGATCAGGAGATTTACGGTCGCTGTTCTTGAAAACTGATCAACAGTAAGAAGTCAAAGTTACGTCAAAAGTGCTTACCGGTAGCAACCACCCTTATTTGATCAAAAGTACATAATAGCGATACATGTTTTGATTTAGGACTATATGAACTATTACATCGACTTTAAATAAAAGTACACATAAGTCCTAAGCAATCATTCATTTATAGTTGCAAAAGCGTAGCAACCATTCATTTATATTGGAAAACCTCTTAGCAACAATGTTTTATGTTTGAAAACTGCCTAGCAACAATATATTTCGGTTTCATTGGGACACGAATCAGAAAAAAATAATATTAAACATGTAGTTTTCTTAAAATTAGTAGTTATTTTAAGAACACATGTATAATATGTCAAACTCAATTTCAAGGGATTGATTACAAATTAAAATACAAATTAGAAGATGTGGTACGTTTGCCAATGAGACAACTCTCCATAAGAGATTAAAGGTTATCTTTAAGACAGGTGATGTGAATCTACAAGAACAAGACAAAAGAACCGCCCAATTTATTTCTCTGGTTGGTGATTATATTTTGGGCAATAGGTTTGACATTATCATTATCATGACAAAATGCATGTGGCTAGTGATTGGGTGAAATTCACGTAAGTAAAATCGTTTCAGTGAATTATTTAGTATGCTTAGGTCAAGAAACACAATTTCATTTCTTAAAAGGAATTCGATATTCTAGTTTAGAGAAAGAAGTGCAAGTTTTGTATCACAATTTCGGAATTTTGACCCAAGGGACTAACACTTCGATGGTCGCAAGGTATTTTGTATCTATTTGAGAATGGCTGCTAAAGTATATGGTGACAATATTGAACCCCTATCTTTCAATATGGAGCTATATCGTAGTTCATATTAATCTGAACCCAAAATGTATGGTTGCTATGTACTTTTATATCAAATAAGAGTCATAGCTTAGAAATTTTGACATGACCATGACCTTTGGTATTTTGCTTTATTATCGAATAAGAGTAATAATCATATGAACATTATATTGTATTGGTTATTTGTTACAGTTTTAGACAAAATCTAATATAAAAACGCAAGTCAAAGGTAAAGGTCATCAATAACCTTTGATCTTTGGGTAAAATTTAAGATCATTAAATGCCAACGTTTTAAGTGATTTTTACCTTTAACTGTCACTCTTTGTGAGCTATTTTCATAACAAGGTAAAATTATTTTACAAAATTAATAAAATGACACTTTTGGGTTCCCATAGCACCCATCCTAGCAACCTATTTCTCAAACCTACAGTTAAATATTTTTCTAGCCAACAGTAAAGTTTACATTTATTACCTCAATATAATTGGTTGTGGATGCAAAAGTGGAAAATTATATCACGCATAATGCCTATAATTTTCTTTCTTGGATACAAGACAACTCGATTATTTCAATCAGTGCCCTTTCTTACCTTTTTGTGCGTGCTATGAATATCAATTTTATCTTTCATCTTACTCATTAAGTGCTGTATTCTAGTGAACAAGTGTTAAAATATTTACCACAGTTGCGATATGTGCTTGATATCTGCATTTAATGGGTCATTTTGTTCTTCAAAATAGGCATTTTGAGGCAAAATCCAAAGAAATCTGTTACCTTGGCAACGGAACAGAAACACATTTTTGTCAGCATATTTCTTGTTTGTTTATCGATAGCTACCAACTTACAAAACTTCAAGAAAATCTCTTATTAATCGAGGTAACATAGATAGTAATCATTTAATGACTTTGGACCTTAGGAAAGTAGACTAAAACTAAATATAAATAAACTCATCATAGATACCAGGATTGAAATTTTGTATTTGCGCCAGACGCGGGTTTCGTCTACAATAGACTGATCAGTGACACTCGAATAAAAAAAAAATCAAAAGTTGAAGAGCATTGAGGAACAAAATGACTATAAAACTTTCTTCAAATATCCTTTGTTAGATGAATGTTAGTTATATATGTCTTTTCCTCTTTCTTTGTGTTATTTGGTGAAATTTTGTCATAACCTGTCTGTACTCTCTCTACAGTGTCTCTAAACAAAATTTCTTTCAGTTGGCAAAGAAATGTGTGTACTTTTACGATTCCGGACAAATTTGTATTGATGCCTGATATGTGAGAGCTCTGCAAGTCTGCGATTCACAAAACGTCTCACGATTTTCAATCTCTATTGAATTATCAAGATTAACAACTTTGTGTAAAACACAGGTGTTCATGTTTATTACAACATATGTCTGTTTTTCAGACGGTTAATTTCGATACGACAATAAAAGACCAGAACGGAATTCAAATGAAGGCATTCGACATTTATTCCTTTTCAATCAAATATATGAAGGACCAAGTAATTAGGAAGCTTGTCAATTCACCCAGGAGTGTGGAAACAAAAGACATACTCTACGTTCTCATTGTTCCAGCCAAATGGAACGATCAAGCGAAACATTCATGCGGAAGGCTGCAGAAAAGGTACGGTTTACGTATATTTATATATGAAAGTAGGTGTCGGCTAGATTATGTCAATGATTAAGTAATCCATGAGACAACTCTCCACCCAAGTCACAATATATAATAAAATTAACAATTATAGGTCAAAGTACGGCTGATTTCTGCTCTTCCGTCAGGCAGTTGTTTCTTTACAATTCTCCGTTTCCATTCTCAAATATATAGTTGTTGTAACTCTAGGAATATTCTAATAACTACAAAAAGAACAGACATAAGACCTTTATATAACAAACTATAGATTTGAGGTGAAATTATAATATTGTACAATTAACTGCTCTTCTACATCATTTGACCTCGGATATAGGTGAAACATTTAGAAAATGTACCATTCCTATTAATAAAGCCAATCAGACAAGACTATACACCAGATTTCAACGGCCCAACAATGAGAAAAACTATTATTATATTATAAGCTAAAAAGGCACTGACAAGAAAACTGTGAAACTATTCAAACTAGAAAACTAATGCCTTATTTTTAACAATTCATCCTTTGAAACAAATAGGATAGACATTAACAAATACAAAATTATAAATTATATACTCCTGAGTTCGGATAGGCACAAACAGAAAGTGACGGGACTATACATGTTTGTGTGGGCTCAACCTCTGTCAACCTAGGTCCGTGGTGCAACAATACAACATAAGAATCATACCACATCTTCTTTTTATATATAAGAACAAACTGTAAAAATCAGTCGAAAATGTCTTAATTCAGAAGTTCGGTTAGGTGCACAAATCAGATGATATAAAACCAATAGACATAAAGCACATATATACGAGTACTCGCAGTTACGGAGAGTTAGTTCAAAGCCAAATAAACTAATAAATAGATCATGTTCACTCAAACTAAAGTATCAATCCAACAGATTCAGTGTAAAGACTTCATAAACAGTCCGGGGAACGCGTGACCTTGTGCAATGCCAAAATATCAGTAAACAGTATCGACAGGATGAAAATGATCATTGCACACTACAAATTACTAAACATGATCAAAGTAGATGTTTGACCATAACTTTTGGTATTTACTGTAACTAAAAAATTTATGTTCATCCTGCACTTTTTAAAAGAAACAATTTATTATTTCTTTCTTTTCTGGTATAGATAATTGTATCGGAAAAAATTAGAATCAAATCACCAATCCACAAAAATGCCATGCCGATCTCCTCCCAAAGATATAAGAACCATGCCTTACAATGGCAATGTATTTTTGCGAAAACAAGTCACGCCAGTATTGTTTCTTTTTTCGATTCAAGTAAGAGGTTAAGCAAGCTATAAAACCAGGTTTAATCCACCATTTTCTACATATGAAAATGCCTTTACCATATTCGTTTGATGTGTTTGAGCTTTTGATTTTGCCATTTAATTCGAAACTGTCTGTTTTGAATTTTCCTCGGCTTTCGGTATTTTTGTGATTTTACTTTTTTGTAGGCAGGAATAAATGGCGAAGATTTAAAATAGCTGTGGAACCAGAAGCAGCCTTAATCGATTGCCAGGAATTGCTTACTGACAGTTATCAATATAATAAAAAGCCTATTCTGGAACAATGAAAGGCTCTAAATATGTAGTCGTAGATCTAGGAGGTTTGTAAAAATGCTAAACGTATTTAATTACAAGAGTCAATGCAATATCATAATAAAAAGAAAAAAAAAAAAAAAAACAGACATTGAAGTGGGAATAAAAGCGCTCGTCGTTATATCAGCTTTTTTCATTTTCCACCTATGTAAATTGAAAAAAAAGATACTATCATATTGCCACAGAAAATCCTTTTAACTTAATTGACTGAGAAAAGACAACAACAGTTTCCTATATCAGGGACATCTCCATGAGCAGAAAACCGTTTTCCTCGAAAACCTGCATGATCTATCAGTATATTGAATACAAAGACTCTAAAATTGATATGTGCATTTGCTGCTTCTCCGTAAAGCAAGGTACATTTTGAAAAAGTAAAATCACAAAATGCTGAACTCCGAGGAAAATTCAAAAGGAAAGTCCCTAATCAAATGGCAAAATCAAAAGCTCAAACACATCAAACAAATGGATAACAACTGTCATATTCCTTACTTGGTACAGGCATTTTATTATGTAGAAAATGGTGGATTGAACCTGGTTTTATAGCTAGCCAAACCTCTCACTTGTATGACAGTCGCATCAAATTCTATATATTGACAACGATGCGTGAACAAAACAAACAGACACAATGGGTAAAATGTCAAAAATAGGGGTACAGCGAAATTAGAGCAATACTGATCTTATCGAAGTAAGTTCGAACTTACGGTTACCTGGTGTACAAGTACTATAAAACTGGACTCAGGTTTCAGTAAAGTACAAAGTTTAGTATTATCTAACATGACATCTACATATTCTTGCAAGTAAGTTTTGTCACTGGAAGTTAAAATTATGCATTTTATGTATAATAATACTCTTGACCAGTCGATTGGACATCCATGTAGCGTTAAAAAGCTAAAAATTCTGCAGAATTTCGACTATTGCTGCTTGCCGTTATACGTTTCCTGAAAAAAAAACTAAGTTAGTAAAGTATCGAAAATATGAAAACTGGAAATCAAAATTGTTCTTCATAATGATGATATTACGTGTATTAAGATGCTATAACGTGATCAAAAGAGATTTTTCTACAAATTTCGATATACTCCATGAAGGTTTTAAATTCAAGCTCTCTTAATTCTTAATCCCAACGATTCATTTATCGTACGTAGGATTTATAAAACGTAGACATGAATGCAGTCATATGATCAGAAAGGAGGCAAATTTTCATAGTTCGACAAAGGTGTTTAAGTCTGTAAAGCCTTCATTTTTTGTACATAAATTAGACAGTTAGTTTTTTCGTTTGAATTGAGCTGCCTATGCGGTATGGGCTTTGCGCATTGTTGAAAGCTGTACGGTGACCTATAGTTGGGTCAAGATTCTTAATTAATTCTCCATAGGCGGTAATGGTAACATTTTCCTTTGTTGCTGAGTCCATATAGTTGTTTGAATATGTATGATGGCTCATATCGAAGCTGAGACATTGATACATATCTGGGTAAATTGTCGGGGTAGCAAGTAAGATTATTTTTTCACAAATTGTCTGACCCCTAAAGATGGGGAGAAATGTCACTCTCCTCATGCAATAATCATAAAATTCTGATCATAAAATTCAATAAAAATTTGTCTTTTCTAATAATTTATTTAAGGTCTACATATTTCTTTTCTCATCACATCAGCTCTATAAAACAGTTTTTTTTGTTCATTTATGTCCATTTTAAAATTACAGCATCCACAATTGTATGGCGGACTATTTTTTCTTTTAATTACGTCATCTGAGTTCCTCATCTCAAGATCCTTTAGGGATATTGTATCATATTAGATTAGCAAATGTCAGATTCTACTTATATCGCAGTATGAATTCCTTCGGTACACCTTTTCGAATAATTCTTTGAAGGTTTTTCCCCATCTGAAATAAAATTAGCTAATTTTCAATATATTAAAGTAAGCATGCTTATTACTGTTCCTTATATCTTTTAATGGATAAAAACTCAAAAGCATATGTTATCAATTCACAATTTAAACATTGATTATACCTTTCATAGCCGAAAGTGCCTTTCATAAACCTTTATTACCTTACTGACTTTATAAAATCATCATGTTTAGATGATAAATCAAGACAATCTGTTTTTTTACTTTTAATCAGGTAGATTTAAGGATTTTTACTCAGAAAATAATGTCTTTGTTATTTGTTCCTTAATTGAAGGAAAAGAACATTTTATTTTGTATAAATGTTAAGATCATTCACAGACCTTTCTAAAACAGGTTTCAGTTTTAAAATCCATCAAGTAATAACCATTTTAGTGTTCTTTTATGTGCGTTCAAATAGGGAAAATGGAGCTTTTTGGTGAAGATAACATTGTGACGTCATCGCTTTGTGACGTCATGTCTTATGATGTCATAATTTAGAATTAGACAACTATAACAGAGTGTATATTTTGGAAAAGGAAAGGTAAAGGAAAAGAAACCAATATAAGGTTGGTAACCAAGCACATTTATTGCGTTTTGAATCCTTAGCAACAAATCAAGGTTGTGGTGTTATTAATAGTGTTGCTCCATCTACAGCTCCATCTACACAGGTTTTAAAAAAATCATCTGTGCAAGTTTCACCTGCACCACCTAAACTTGAATTTTCTTATTCCACTACAGATTTGACACCTAAAACCACCACAGAATCTGTCTGGTTACCCCGACTTACTGAAAAGGAATTCAAGTTGTACTCAAAAGAGAGTTATGATAAAAAATCTTATGTAGCCCAACAAACTGAAAATTGCGCTACTACGGTCAAACTACTAAGACCCCATAAATTGTCTGATGATTATCTAGATGAATATCTAGAGGAGAAAAGTACTGAAAATAGAACAGAAAATAGGACTTAATATTTTAATGAATAATAATCTTATAATTTCTCATTTAAAATAAATATCCAAATTGTGATGTTCCACATTTTAAAATGGTACAAGAGACTCAATGGGGTCTCAGTTGGATTTGGGAAATGAAATGTACCAAGTGTAAATTTATTTCATTAAAATATAAACTGTTTAGAGAAATTAACACAGGACTTCCTGGCCGCAAGAGTGCTACAATTAACTATGGGTTTCAGACTGGCGTGATTAACTGTAATATTGGTAATGATAGCGCGCGACTACTTATGACTAGTTCATGTATTCCTCCTATGTCAAAAGGGACAATGTAGAGAATAACAAACAATGTTTGTGACAAGGTTGTAAAGCTTGCTTAAATGAAACCGAACAAGTGGTTGAGAATTTCAGAAGGAGAAATCAAACCTTAGGTTTCAATAAAAATAGTCCTGTAAAATTAGAAATGGATGGTACCTATCAGAGTGTGCATATAAAAGTAGGCATAAAATGGGACAAAATGCATCACAAGCAATTGGTATTGCCTGTGAAAATGAAACCGACAATCATGTTTTCATTGGTTTCACCTTATAAACAAGCTATGCTGGGTTGGTGCATGGTTACGCGGTTAAGGTTATGATGTTGAATGTCCTAATCATGGGTACTGCACAGCAAATACTAATAGGTATGATCATTTGAGTTAGAAGGATCTTGGGTATTAAATAGGTTAAAAATGGCCAAACTTGATTTACTTGTGGACTATTGTACTACTGATGGGGATGCAAAAGTGTGCAAGGTGTAAAAGAAGCAATGCAAGAAATATTTGACCATTTATGATCAGTAAATAGACTTGCAGATACTATACATAGGGGTCAAAGTCAGTTCCGTGAAGTACTCAGAGCACAATTTATGGCCAGTATGTTCCTGGAGCTACAAAGGTCCAAAGGAATGATATCAAAATAGAGTTTGTCAATGATTTAAAATTACGGTCACACGGTATGATGAAATAATTATTTGCATAATATAATGTGACCGACAACAAATTTCAAAACGTTTCCGTATTGTTAAGTCTGTCGAATTGTTATAGTGGTAATTGCAGCGATACATGTAGATGGAGCATAGCACTATGTAATGGTGGTAAAAAGTAGCTGGTGGAACAAATCTATTAACCTTAGCAGTAATCGTTTACAAAATGGGTCTTTGAAACCAAACAAGACAGACAAATTATTAATAGAATCATTGGTATGAATGAAACTTTCTCAGACCGCTTTAAATCAGATGCAATTTTGTGTGAGTCCCTCATTAGAACAATTTCTACATACCTAAAAATAAGAATTTTTCACGCAATGCCATAGGCCGTGCATCTGCAGCAGTCTTGAAAGTCAATAATAAAAGGGATGTTGCATTGGCTAAGACTCTAAAAGCTGTAGGCTGTGGTCTAGGTAAAAAGTCTCGTGCTGTAGTGGCTCTGAAAAAATATCAACAAAGTTTACGAGTCAAATTTAACAGGTTACAGGCTCGAAAAAAATCAGGCTATCAATTTCTTGTTAAACAAGAGAGTGCAAAAAAGCGGATATAAAAACATCAGTAAGAACCTAAGCTATGTCAGAATGCAAGTCCTAAAGAATTCGTTCCACAGCCAGGTTGTAGTTTTTGGCCAGATTAACATTTGTATTAAAAGGTTACTCAATTTGCCTTTTTTTCAGCCTTTTAGGAAGCTACTGCATATTTAGTTATTTATTTATTTACAGTGATTAATAAATATCTTATCATATATTAAAACAAACACTTTTTCAGGAATGTATGAGCATGTTTTGAGTTAGTTGTGTTTTTAAATTTAAAAGTTTGTTTCATTTTAATAAACAATTATGAAAATGGGATAATGGTCCAAGACACTGAAATAAACTTTGTATCAGACAAAAGACCACTTTGTATCTCCCAATACATGCATGCATCCACCCATTCATCCACAATACATGCATTCATTCGAAAAGACATACAATGACATAAAATAAAATTTTAAACAAAATAAAACCATGTAAAATGAATATTACAACATTTACAGTTTGACTTTGTAACTTGATGTCATATTTGCAATTATTTTCATTCTGTTATTCTTTATTTTGTTTTGTTGTCTTATTTTAATATTTACCGTATTTTGTTCATTTATTTGTCTCTATGTTTCACTTTCATTAAGTTCTTTAAGCATGTTAACTTCATTTGAATGAATGTCCTGATTATCTGACATAGTGAAATGAAACCATCAAGAGTTACTCCCTTGCACTATAAATAATAGTAAAACAGGTCAAAACAACACATAAATGTTTGTCCGTGAGCTTAGAAACTTGCATGAACATGCTTCCATGTCTGTTTCAGTGTCTTTGGGGTGTGAAGGTGGGCTTTTCTCCCATTTTCATTTTTAATTGTGTTAAAACCCGTACTTTCTGTTATAATTAATGTGGAGGAAAAAGTGAAAGGCATATACTTCCACGTAAATTTCTTAAATATAAAATCATGTCAAACAAAATTTTAGATTCAGCATGCAGTTAGTATAGTTTCTGCCATGCACAATATGTGTGGTGCATTGGTGTGAAGTTACACATATTTTCTTTGGTTGTTAATTTCCGAGGTTCAAAACAATATGGTCTGCATTCACACACAATGCATTGTGACAAAAGTGTGAGGCATCTACATTTTGTCTGAATCGGTTGATTTCAACTGTAAAATTTTTGCTAAACGTGCAACATTCATTTTTGTTCTTTTGCCATTTGGGAAGGTAACATTTATCATCCATAAAATATAATTATTTCTCCTCTGATTGGCTCCAGTCCAAATAATGCATGTTTCATTTTCTGCCTCTTCACTGTTTAAAAGCATAACATTTGTATATTTTTGATAAAAATCGAAAGAATTGGAAGCCATTTTGTATGGTTTTAATTAAATAGCACTAAAAAGTAACTGGCCTTGATTTCAGCAGCTATCATCCTAAATTGTGATCATAGAACCATGAAATATTCCATCACCTTTAACTTCACAATTTGGGTCAAGATTCTTAGTTAATTCTCAATAGGCGGTAATAGTAACATTTTTCTCTGCTGCTCAGTCCATATCGTTTACTTGAATATGTATAATGGCTCATATCGAAGCTAAGACATTTATACATGTCTGGTTAAATTTTTAGGGTGGCAAGTGAGATTACTTTTTCACAAATTGCCGGACCCCGAAAGATGGTGAAAATATCACTCTCCTCATGAAATAATCGCACAATTCTGATCATAAAATTCAATAAAAATGTGTCCTTCCTGATAATTTATTTAAGGTCAAATCTACATATTTCTTTTCTCATCATATCAGCTCTATAAAACAGTTCTTATTGTTCATGTATGTCCATTGTTAAAATCACTTCATCCAAAATTGTATGGCGGACTAATATTTTTTTTAATTACGTCATCTCAGTTCCTCATCTCAAGGTCAATTAGGATACTGACCCAGTTGTTAATTTCTGTGTCATTTGGTCTCTTGTGGAAAGTTGTCTCATCGGCAATCATACCACATTTTTTATATACTTAACCAAATATTGAACTTAAGTGTCGACAATGCGATGAAAGAATCAATATTTATATGTGTGAACAATGTAATTATTTTACCAGCAGACGAGACTAACAGTCTTTAAAACATATCACGAACTTAAGTAATTAATCAGCTGTTTCATTTATATGATTTTAGTTTTAAGCAACTATATGCACAGGTCTTTTTTGTTTATACACATTTTATATTTAGATGGAAAACCGACATGGTTAGAAATTATAATTACACCATTACAAACGCAATTCCTTTTAATATTCTTGTCATAGCTAGAAAATAGACAAAATGACACCATCAAAACTCAATCACAAACCTTTAACTACAAACAAGTATATATTCAAAGATATGCTGAAATTGAAAAATACTTATGGCATATGCATGAAAAACTATTTTGAAAAATAAGATCATGGCATTTAAACAACACATTGTTGTAAATATAATGGAATTCCATGCAACTGTCATACAAGTCGGAGGTTTAGGTAGCTTTAAACACATCTTTAATCCAACATGCTTGACATAAGGAAATGCTGTACCAAGTCATGATTATGAGAGTTGATTTCACTCGTTTGATGTATTTGAATTTTTACTTGGCCATTTGATAAGGAGCTTTCCGTTTCGAATTTTCCTTGAGTTTGGTAATTTTGATATTATACTTTTTGGTCTTTGGAAAAGATGACCCACTCTTAATCAATTTCTCTGACGTCAGTCTATTGTTCATACTGTAGATTAAGAATCGAGTGAACACTGTTATAACTAAAGATAAAATTGAGAATGGAAATGGGAATGTGTCAAAGAGACAACAACCCGACCACAGAACAGACAACAACAGAAGGTCACCAATAGGTCTTCAATGCAGCGAGAAATTCCCGCACCCAGAGGCATCCTAAAGCTGGCCCCTAAACAAATATATATACTAGTTCAGTGATAATGGACGTCATACTAAACTCCAAATTATACACAAGAAACTAAAAGTAAAATAATACAAGACTAACAAAGGCCAGAGGCTCCTGACTTGGGACAGGCGCAAAATGCGGCGGGTTAAACATGTTTATGAGATCTCAACCTCCCCTATACCTCTAGCCAATGTAGAAAAGTAAACGCATAACAATACGCACATTAAAAGTCAGTTAAAGAGAAGTCCGAGTCCGATGTCAGAAGATGTAACAAAAGAAAATAAACAAAATGACAATAATACATAAATAACAACAGACTACTAGCAGTTAACTGACATGCCAGCTCCAGACCTCAATTAAACTGATTGAAAGATTATGTCTTCATCATATGAATATCAGGCACAATCCCTCCCGTTAGGGTTTAGTATCATACCATCATAAAATATATGAGAAGAGCATAACCCGTGTCATGCCAACAACTGGTTTTAAATAAATGTGTTTAGTTCCGATGCAAAGACCCTATAAGTGAATCAATATTAAAGCCAAAATATGCAATCTTTAATGACCTGACAACAGTATCGTAACTATATCCCTTCTTAATAAGTCTATTTAAAGGTTTTGTTAGCTTCTGAGGTGAATACTGACATTTTAGTGCTTTATAAAGAATATTACCATAAAAGATTGGATGTGAAATACCTGAACGTATAAGAAGTCTGCATGTTGAGCTTTATTTACGAATGATGTCCTTGTACCGATGATAAAATTTAGTAAATGTTTGACTAGTTTGTGATATCGAAAACCCTGGTGTAATAATTTTTCTGTAATACATAAATTTCTTTCGTTAAAATCTGAAACGTTGTTACATACACGAGCAAATCGTACAAGTTGAGATATATAAACACCGTAAGATGGTGACAAGGAACGTCACCATCTAAAATGGATAATTAACGATAGGAAATGAAAATCATCTCTTTTATCATAAATTTTATATTAAGCTTTCCGTTAATGCTATAGATATCAAGATCGAGGAAAGGGCAGTGGTCATTGTTAGTATTAGCTTTATTTAAAGTAAGTTCAACAGGATAAATTTCTTTAGTATACATACTGAAGTCGTCATTATTGAGAGCCAATATATCATCCAAATATCTAAAAGTATTATTAAATTTTGTATCAGATGTTGTTTCGATGGGTCTTTGCTGATTTTAGTCATAAATTGTAACTCATAGCAATACAAAAACAGGTCCGCAATAAGTGGTGCACAGTTAGTCCCCATTGGAATTCCGATAACCTGACGATATACGGAATCTCCAAAGCGAACAAAAATATTATCTAGTAAAAATTCAAGGGCAGATATAGTATCAAAGCATGTCCAATTGACATAGTTCTTTGTTTATTGCTACTAAAAATGACCTAAAAGAGTTAGAACATATGTATTCACATTCTGACTTTTAAATGCCCATTTAATTAGGTGTGTGAATTTTTCTTAATGAGAATGTGAGGCAATGTGGTATACAAGGTAGAAAAATCAAAACTTTGAACAGATTCAAAATCACCAATATAAGCATGCAATTTATCAAGTACTTCCAACGAGTTTTGACACTCCAAAAGTAATTAATTCCACTATTTTCAAAGGCCTTATTTGAACAATTTATTATCAGGTTTTTGATTGTACCAAGTGAACTGGTAAGAAGAATAGACAATTTAGTAGTGGAACAATAGCTTGAAGACGAAATAAATCTATATTTGTAAAGTGTTTTATGTAGCTGCGGAAGCCAGTACATAGTTGGGACTTTCATTGTATTTGGTTCTGCTTGTAAAGAGGTAGCTAAAAGTTTATGTTTGTTACAGATGTCGTTTTCTGAAAATGGAGTCAGTTGGAATGTTGGTGAATTGGTGATTTCTTTTTCAAAACCTCAATGTAAAATTTACGTCAAACAATAATGATATTATTAGCAGCTTTATCGGCCGGGACAAAACAAATTCCTTGGCTAGTTCTTCAAGTTTATGTTTGATACGAGAAATAGGTTTATTATGGTTGTTGTTAAGAGTAAAATGTTCTTTAAAATGTTGAATACGTATATCAACTATGTTCATTACTGAATTAAAAAAGAGTCCAAAGATTTTTGTCAGCTTTTTCCGTTTTATCCATTTTAAACAGTAAGTACGGAGTGAGTCGTGGATGATATTACGACACTCATTCCAATTAATGATTGACGGGGGACGATATTTAGGTCCTTTACTGAGGAATGATTTTAACTCTCGGTCTTGAACGATGTTAAGATCTCCTGTTATAACATGGGAAATGGGTCCATAAATGTATTCGGAATTACTGCAATTGCATGAAGTAGGTGTATTTTCACTGATATTAACATCTTTACACAATTGGCTATAATTAAACACATATTTCCGGGTAGATTTCTTGTAAATATAACAAATAAGAGGGAGCTCAGTATTATCAAAATATCCAGGAATTTGTTCTTTAACAGAATGGTCGTTAAAAATACCGGCAATATTTACAAAATCAAAACCTTTATTGACATACTTTATTTTAATAAAATGTTTTTTATGATCTTCAGGGCGATCAATTTTGGGAAACAGTTTAGAATAACAATATGCCATTATAATTTGAACGATTTCATACTTAGAACTGCTATATGAAATTGTGTTGCAATCCTCTAAAATTTTATTTAACTTATTAACCGGTAATGAACAGAGCTTTGTTAACAGATAATGTCTGCCATTGTTTTTGAAATAGAAATTAGGTCCGAAATATTGGTATGATTGGTCCGAAATTTTCTTTGATTGCGATTTTTTCTACGACCATGAGAACAGTTTTTACGAACAGTTTTAGAAACTATATCCAAAATGTTAACAGAATCGGTTCTTGATATATTACCAATTCCCATGATATTATCATTAAGACCGAGAGGGTAGACTGTCTGTAATTTTTAATCCAATTTAATTCAGTTATTTTCGGTGATCATACAAACTTTGAATGAGATTCACCAGGCTGCTTATTTACTACTTCTAAAGGTTGAACTGTTAAATATTTAATAGGATGATTGTGCTTTTAAGGTGTTGATAAATGATACTTTTGAATTTATTGGGTCTTTTAAAACGATACAGGTGTTCTTGCGTGCGTTTAGATAAAAATCGCCCAGTTTCACCTACGTACTGAATACCGCATCCCGGTTTGTTTCATGTGAGTAAATAAATAATACTGCTTGTTTTTCAAGTTATGTCAGTTTCAAAATTTAAAGAAAATGTGCGACCATTAAACGTGGACCTTACCGTGTTGTTGGTGGAAAGACGGGGACATGCAAGTCATTTTTGGCATGACACTTATCGATAGAAGGGTAACCACGATTTTTATTGTTAAAAATGTTAGCGATGGTAGTATTTTAGATAAGCGATTTTGAAGATTGAGACGTGTAGATACCCTTTGAACGAGTTTAGTATTTAATATTTTTCCATTTCTAAGCTTCATATTTGTTTTTGTTTGTGGATTTTATTAGAAAGGAGCAAAGAGTGGCGTCCAGAATATGAACCAGCATACAATCAATTAAATTATGTAAAATGATAATTCTGTTCGGCTAAAGATGTCAAACGCTATCCGTCATTAATTACCCGAAAATAAAACAAAAGATAGGGTATATCAGGGTAGCGACTGACGTCTGACTAAATAGTAGAATGGGGCTGAAAATTGAAATACTACTTTTGATAAATATTCCTAAAGTAATGAACTAGAGAAGTTCTCGCTCGGACACACACTCCATAATCTAGTATATTATAAGAGCATAAACCTGAAGCACGGGAGGTACTCTACTGTCTCCACACGGCACATCATATATTTTAACTGTTATTCTCTCAAAACGAGTTTCATATGAAGGTTTCAAACTCGCGCGTATTTTCATCATGAATCATTACAGTCTTCAGTCTATGAATGATACCACTATACCACGAGTGCTGACATAAATCAATAATTAAATTATACTCTTAAAGCGCTTAATTGTCAATACATGTATGTTGATAAACTGGATTATCTCTCATTGATAATTAGCTTTTGTTATCTATGAAATACATAGTATGTCTTAGTTTGTTCATGTTTTTCCAATTTGTTTTATTTGTTTTATTTTGGGTGTTATTCTTTTAAGGAGCATTATGTCGGTCATTTGAACGTTCTTAAGTATAATGATAAAGCAATATCAAAATATAAATGACAAAATCAAAAATAAAAATAAATCATTTTCTTAAAATCATAAAAAGTGTATTCCGGTGTTAGGTCAATTGAAAAATTTTTAAAATCGTTATAATGAACTGAACGCCTATACGATTGAGGCTATAACACAACAGTTGTAACCGTTATAAATTAAAGGTTTTGTATAGCTCAGTATTATTCCTTGATAAAATTAACATTCATATGCCAAATACACTTGTCATTTTTAACGTACAAGGACTTTCAATTTTCTTTTCAATCATAGCAAATGCTTATAATAGTTTTATAATATCATCATTTTAGTGTTATAATATTATAATTTTAGTATTATAATATTATCATTTTAGTGCTATAATATTATCAGTTTAGCGTTATTATATTATCATGCTATCAATCAATTTTTGTTTGTTTGATTATAAATGGATATAAACGATAAAAGCCTCGACCCTAAATCTACTCCCTTGGCAATAAAAAGCACAAACAAAATATTTGCCATTATATGAAAATAAAATATGAAATACCTCTAAGATTAAAACAATATTTTGATTGAAAAACATTAACGATGAAAGAATTTAATTCCGGGGACAAGGTTTGAACACCACCGTACTGTTTATATCAGCGTTATGAATTCGTTACAAACGACTAAATGATCACGGCAATAAAACAGCTTGATTAAAATTTTATAAAATCAACATAATTATACATTAGCAACAACAGTTTCCTATCTCAGGGACATCTCCATGAGCAGAAAACCGTTTTCCTCGAAAACCTGCGTGATCTATCAGTATATTAAATACAAAGACTCTAAAATTGATATGTGCATTTGCTGCTTCTCCGTAAAGCAAGGTACATTTTGAAAAAGAAAATCACAAAATACTGAACTCCGAGGAAAATTCAAAAGGAAAGTCCCCAATCAAATGGCAAAATCAAAAGCTCAAACACATCAAACGAATGGATAACAACTGTCATATTCCTTACTTGGTACAGGCATTTTCTTATGTAGAAAATGGTGGATTGAACCTGGTTTTAAAGCTAAAGGTATATATCACTACAAACCTGTAAAAGGCTGAAATGGCCAATATCCGTACTCAACTATACTAATTTTTACTCTACCAGTCTGAATTGGTCTGAAAATTCCTTGATAATACTAGACTGTAGTCTGAACAATACTTAACAGTCTGAACTTGTACTGACCTTTACTCGACCAGTACTTAACAATTTTATAAGCATCTTAACCATGCTTGACCTAGTCTGAACCATGCTCGACCTAGTCTGAAATATACTCGATTTAGTCTGAACCATACTCGACCTAATCTGAACCATACTTGACCACGTCTTAACCAACCGAGACCTATTTTGTGTATCTATCTATTGTATTTCATCAATTGATGAGGGTGCTCCTTACGCAGAAACTGCTCCAACAAAGTTATGAGGAGGAAAGATTAAAATGACACTCCGTAAATTTTATGGACACCATCACGAATTGGTTGATTCATACGATGTGTCGGTGTCTAAACTAGCTAATGACATTTTACCGCGTCTTAGATTGTGGTTTACCATCTACGTTGTCTGGTCTTTTAAGTACCGAACATGACCTATTCCGACTATGACTGTTTTGTTGAGTATGAATTCGCATTGCTATAAGACGTGTCTCGGTATTTGTTATCCAACATTCATGTATTTAGTTATGATGTTGTATTTGTAATTCTGATCGGATATTATTAAATGTCTTATCGTTTGTGGTTGTAATTCTACTTTTTTAATTTTCTATTCGTATGTAAAAGTAAAGATAGTTAATAACCCAGTTCATTTCTAAGATTTTAGTTTAAAGCAAGTATATATACACTATTTATTTGTTTTACAGTTTGATATAGAAAAATACCGACATAACTAGATAATACAATTAATTATCTAATTACTAACACAATTCTATATTAATATTCTTGTAATTGTTATAAAATACATCAAATGACATAGTTACAAACCTGATCTTGAACAGTATCAAAATTTTTGAAATTTACCTGTGAAGTCACTTTTGTGGCGTTGACCCAGTCGTGTGAAAGACAGTTCGTGGTTCTGTTGTGCTGTTTTGTGTGCTGTTCTATGTTGTTTTACGTGTTCGAAATGTACTATTGTATTGTTTATTTGTGTATTTCTCTGTCCTGAATGTTCTTGCATTTATTTGTACTGTATTCCTGTCATGTAATGGTGTCATTTTAGTGTTATATTCAACATTGCCATAAACATACGCGGTTTGACTAGCCACAAAACCAGGTTCAACCCACCATTTTTCTTAAAATGTCCTGTACCAAGTCAGGAACATGGCAGTTGTTATCTTGTAGTTCGTTTCTGTGTGTGTTGCAATGTCGTTTGTTTTTGTTCACTTCAGTGTTTCTGTTGTTTTGTCGTTTTCCTCTTATAGTTGATGTGTTTCCCTCGGTTTTAGTTTGTAACCCGGATTTGTTTTTGTCGCAATCGATTTATGACTTTCCAACAGCGGTATACGACTGTTGCTTTTATTTAGGAACTGTTTCTAACAACAGCTATTTCCTCATGCTAAAAATTTAAACAACAATTTGAAATTTATTCAATATAGCATCGAAACCAAAATTTCGCAATAAAAATAATAATATAACTTCAACACCATATTCATCAACACTTACATATATATATATATATATATATATATATATATATATATATATATATCACCTTTAAAATAAAAATAAAACAAGCTGATCAAATAATCTCAAAACTGAATTGTGACTTATATTTTCAATGTTATATAATTTTGTTTGATGTTTGTATAAAATAGTAAATGAAGCAACTTAATAAATTTAAATGACACCTTTGTTTTGTAAAACAAAAGATTTAATATAATCATGATAATAGAACTTCCATAGCTTTTAAAGAGGAAATGTGTTACAAAGTTGCAGTACAAATTTATTTCAATTAAATTAAAACATTTTTGGTCAAAATTTAAGACATGGCATACAAGAAGCACTTTAATAAGGATTAATTACCTCAGTACATGTGTGTTTTACAGGTAAAAGAAAGCCTTATTTTCTAAAAATCATGTATTACTTATCTAGTTAATTCAAAAGGCCTTGCGATTTAAGTTAAACAGGATGTTGCAATTTTGAATGAAAGTTATTTAGATTTTAATACTCTCTGAACAGGTGTGATCTTTTAATGAGTTTGCCCCAAGCAGGAGGTTTTACTTTCTACCTCACCACTGATCAGAAGAACAATCTTATTAATTTCTTGATTTTGATGTACATTATATATAGTATATCCCAAATTATAATAATAAATATATTTATCGCTATTTTGTGCATTTTCCTTTGATCTTTTTTGTGATAATTTTCATATCATGCTACTCGCTTGAGATGGAAAATTATCGCTAGAAACTATGCAGGCACGTGGCGTTGCTAATGAAATTGACATGAAAGTCACAACGTCGTCATAGGTAAAATAGCGATAAACAGATTATCATTGGTCAAGCGAGAAAATCAATCTCGTTGAGATGATCAACGATAATCTATAATTCTAACATAAGGTTAAACAATTTCAGTGATTTCGATGGCTGTGTTTACCTCATTAAAAGTTAATTATATAACTATTGTATGTAACCATGAAACCTATGTAGTTTTTTTTTAGGAATTTAGGAAGTTTAAAACAAATAAAAAACACATTACAAACAAGAAGCACCTTAATAAGGTTGTATTACCCTGAGATTAGGACTGGTGTGGATTTTAGGTAAAAGAAAACTCTAAAACTTTAAAATTAAATATAATTAAATTATTATATAAGATAATTTGATTTCACTATCTATATTTGATAAATCTGAGAATCATGTATGGATGTAAAAATCTATATATATATATATCTTTATTCTATTGTGGCTGTTGTCATGTCAGTTAAAAGAAATTTATTTTAACAGTTAAAATTTAAAAACAAAAGTAGAGGTTATTTTGTCAAGTATGATTCAGACTGGTCGAGTATTGTTCATACCTTTGGTCGAGTATGGTTTAGACTGATAAAAGAGGTGGAGTACGTACAGGTCGAGAATTGGTTAAGACTGTGTCAGACTGGTCGGTTTATAGTTCAGACTATTTTCAATGGCAAAATAAGGGTCAAGTACAAATCAGTATAGTCGAGTATGGTTAAGACTGGGGTCGAGTAATGTTGAGTAAAATTCAGACAAATTCAGACTGGTCGAGTAAAATTAGTACAGTTGAGTACAGATATAGGCCATTTCAGACTTTTACTGGTTTATGGTGTATGAAATCAAGTCGTTTCAATGAACATTTCTAATAAGTTTAAGATTGGTTTGATCACAATTTTGTTGTGAACTACCATAAACAAAAAGTTAACTTGAAACGGAACGGACAAACAGATTGATAGATGCACACACGGGAAAATATGCTTCAATGTATCATAATGATAAAGTAAAATGATATTGATATAGAAAATATGCCCTATATGACGATAACAAAAATTTAATTATAACTCTCTGAAGAAGTTACGGTTAATGAATGCTGTTTACCTTTAGGTGATTCTGCAGATATAACCGTGCATAAACGGCAGTCTGATAATTCCTTTAATGAAGTTATCCCACCTAGTGGAGGTGATTGGTGCGGAACATCTGTTGGCAGAGCATATCTAAAATTTGTCAACTCGGTTTTCACTAGAAGAGTCATTAAAGAGTTTCATTCAGATGAACAAGAGGATTACACAACGCTTTTTCATGAGTTTGAAGTGAAAAAAGAACCATTACTTCTGAATATAGTACCGATATTGTTATAACACTACCTGTATCTTTGTTAGAAATTACGCGAAAACATTGCACGTCCGTGCCCGCTGCCATTCAGAAGTCGATTTATAAGGAATCTGTTTCATTCAGTGGACAGAAACTTTCTGTAAATCCGGAGGCATTCCGAAAGCTATTCAAGCAGACAATAAATTCATTAATAAAACATCTTGATAAACTGCTAAAAACCAAAACTTCTCCGACCTTCATCATATTATAATGGTTGGTGGGTTTTCCGAATGTGAGCTTGTCCAAACGGCAATGAGACAGAAATTTTCAAAGATGAAAATAATTATTCCCGATGAGGCTGGACTGGCTGTCCTAAGAGGTGCTGTTTTATTCGGACATCAACCAAAGATTTTAGGAAAACGAATACTGAGGAAGACTTACGGAATACAAAGCTGGCCTGAATGGGACGCTGAACTACATCCGAAACCAAAAGAGTGCAAATTGATGGAGTTGACCGTTGCAAAGATGTCTTTTATACATTTGCTATCAAAGGTGAAAAGTAGAAGACGGTCATTCCTCTGGGCAAATATTTCAGGCGTTAAAACAGACGAAAAACTCTTGAATGTACAGTATACATTTCAGATGACACTAATCCCAGATTTGTCACAGATCCAAGTTGCCAACGCCTCGGGAATCTCATCGTCCCAATAACTCCCTCAAAAAGGAGAGACACTTGAAATTGAAGAAACCATGATATTTGGTGGAACTGAACTATTATTTAGAGCAAAAATATGAAAACGGGTGAAATTTGTGAAAGTCTGTTTGAATTAATTTAGTGAATAAATAAAATTATACAATTGTTTACAAGATAAAATCCAATAGTCATTTTCTACAATCAATTTCGTCATAATTTAATTTTGGATGTAACACGTCTTCTGATTGGCTGACAGTGTTTTGTCTATCAGCTCATAGGCATAATTTTGTCATGTGACCCTGACGTCATCAACGTTTTTCATGATTTACACCCACTTAAAATAGAATTTAGAATTGAAAATAAGAAATAACTGTAATATTTTTCTGTTTATTCGAAATAACATCAAAAATGTGGGGACACTTTAAGTTATTCAGTGTGCACCACATTTTTATGTTATTTTCATAGACAGAAAAATTTAACAGTCATTCCTTAAACAAAACTTATTTTCAATGTCAGTAAATGAGTATTTACTTGACGAAATGTTCAGTGACAGTGTTTAATGTCGCAACCTGTGATTATTTGAAAATTGAAAATTGAAAATTGAATGGAAAAATAATCAAAGTAAATAGAAGTTGAAATTCAAGTAATAATAAAAGATTTTTTCTTCAATTTTCTCACAGACATATAAATTAATTGGCTCTATTTGATTGGAAAAACGCAACATTGGTAAAACGTCCGGTGATCTGAACCTTGTGTCGTTCCTTGTTGTCTTGTCTTTGTTTGTGTACTAGTATCTGGTTTTTTAAGAACTCGAGTTGTGATGGTTGATGTTATCTCTTATTATGTCCAATATTTTTGGTGATTCACGTTATCTTTTCACAATGAAGACCGTAAGGGATGCCGAAGTTATGCTAATCCCAGAATTTACACAAACAGAATTTATTAAAGGAATGGTTGTTATATATTTTTTCTGTCTATGAAGAAATAACATCAACAATGTGGTGCACACTCAAAACCCGCGTTGCGTGTTATTTAAATGTGTGCACCACATTAATTGTTAATGTTATTTCGAATAGACAGCAAAAGATTACAGGCATTCTTAATAATTTAATTCGAAATTAAATCATGAAGAAAACACTTTGGTGACGTCACGGTCACATGACAAAATTATGTCTACGAGCTGATAGACAAAAAACTTTCATCCAATCAGAAGATGTGTTCAATCCAAAATTAAATTATATAAGTCTGAGATATAAGTATATGATATGTACAATATACTCAGATCACCAGACATCTGATCGAGATGTCAGTTGACAGAAGAAGTGTTTAGAACGATAATGAATGAATTTAACTGCTAAAAATAAATTCAATGTTTTGTTGATAATGAAGGACAGATCGAAAAATAAAACTAATATCAGTTATTCTGATTATAGATGTTTTCTGGATATATGCAGTTATGGAAGCTATATAGGCATGATTATTATGGGAAATATTTCAAGCTCTTTAAAACGATTTGTACTGTTAATGTATCAGATGATACAGATTCTTCATATGAGGCTAATTATAGACGTCTGCGCTTTGGATTCTAATAGTACCATTACCTCTCCTAAAAAGGGAAGTCGCTTGAAATCGAGAGATAATATGGATTGATTGATTGTTGGTGTTTTAACGCCACTTTTAGCGCCACTTTTGGGCTATTTCGTGGCGGCCATTTTTATTGGTGCCGGAAGAAGCCAGAGTGCCCGGAGAAAACTCCTGACCTTCAATAAGAAAACTGACAATCCTAGTCAATTAAGATTGAGTCGAGTGCACCTGCACGAGCAAGAGCAGGGTTCAAACTCAAAACATCAGTGTTGACTGGATAGTGATTAAAGTAGTAGAATAACAGACCACTTGGCCACCGAGGCCACTTAGAAAGAGATTTATATGAAAGAACTGGACTTAATTCCTGTGCACAAAAGTAAAAGCTGCCTATATATATAAGTACCGCTAGTTATTCTTGTTATGAAATTGATAAAGCCTGAGAACTATATGTATACAAGATCCATTAATTTTACTGTCTCCTATAATATTTCATTAGACAATTTCAATGGGTAAATTTTAAACACGTAAGCATTTTGCATACACATTTCTGCAAACACTTGACTATCATTCAGAGATGGGTCAGATTACAGCCAATAAAATCGATTAAATTACAAAAACTTTGTCATTTCTCAAAGTAACTGATTAAACGTGACAAGTAATCATGATTACATCTGATTACAATGAATTTCAAAATAACCCATTTAAATGATGCTGAAGAATAAATGCTATAACTAGCACTTTTGGAGAAAGCATTTTAACTGATGCGTTATTATTAAATAATAAGTTCAAACTTCATCAAATTAATAAGCCAAAATGATTTTGTCACTGATTACGGCCCATTACACTTCATCATCGTCATTCTCTGAAATATTTTGACTTCGCTTGAATAAAGATTTGCCAAGAGGATTGGTTGTGACCTTTCTGAAATCTTCCAAACTTTATAGTTCGTCGGATGGGATGTCAAATCCGAGGTCCCGTGTTCAGGAGTACCACGCTCTTTGTACGTTAAAGATCCTTCTCAACCATCTCTTTTGAGTGGTCCATAAGTGACCGTTAGCTTTGTCAAAATTATTTCATACTGGTTTTGACTTTGATATCTTTTCTATGGCTTATGATTTAGCTATTTGATAATTTGGTTTTCATAGTCTAATTTTGTCTAAAATCTGTTAGTATTCATACTTTGATGAGTTGAGCCTTTTCAAATAATGTTTTATTGTGTGTCCGTTTATATCATATTGTTTCACCACTGTCTCAGCTTAATAGTGTGAAGGTTAGAGCCAGATAGAACGTTCAAACCCGCTGCATTTGTTTGCACCTATCCCAAGTCAGGAACCTGATGTTCAGTGTTTGTCGTTTGTTGATGTGGTTCATAAGTGTTTCTCGTTTTTATAAAGATTAGAACGTTTGTTTTTCTGTTTGAATGGTTTTACACTAGTAATTTTTGGGGACCCTTTATAGCTTGCTGTTCGGTGAGTCAAGGCACCGTGTTGAAGGCCGTATTTTGACCCATAATTGTTTACTATCACAAATTGTGACTTCAATGGTCACGACTAAACACATATACCAGTACATGCATGCAATTAAATGCGTAGGCATTCTAACGCATCTTATAGACGTATATTGTAAACACTAACTGAAACATCGATGTAGTACCAGTTTACATAATGCTTAACCTGATATTTCAGTACACTTTCTCAATTTTATAACATATGGTCGAATTCAAACTAGAATCTTTGACAAATGTGACGATTTCAACCTTTTTCAATAGTCAACTTCCTATTTCTTAGCTGCAACATACCTTCTGCCCATTGTTTGGCGTTTCTATGGCCGTTGAATGTCGGGCGACTTTTTCACGTTGCCCAGTCTGAGGACTGCCATTGGCGATGTGATATGTAACAGGGTCCAATCTAAGTAAAGCGGCATGCAGTAGCAATACAAATCGACCGTTAAAGGGTTTTCTATGCCCATGCACATATAGCCTATCTGTATTTGGCACAATGTTTTGACATGTTTACTTTTCAATTCTCTTCAACTTTAAATTTGATTTGGCCTTCTAACTGTATTTGTCGTTGGCAGTTCTGGTGGACGTATCGTGTTTTAGGGTATCATCAGCGAAGTTATAAACACTTTTGTGATGACATGAAATATCAATGATACGTTCATTTTCTGTTAAACTACTGTTAAAATAAATGTTGAATTAATCTAAATACTAATGTGTTTTAACCCACCTTCATACATTTTAGGTAGCCATCTTTTTTCCAAAATTTAATTGAGCTATGCAGTTTTATGTGTGAAGAATATACATTTATACATAACAATCTTATATTATATCTTTATTTCAGTCATCAGATTACTTTATAAACAGTTTGATAAATTTAGCAATGTTTTTCTTCAGATTTGTCTATTAAGGTTTTTGTAAAAACTGTTTAATATGGTGTATTTTGGTTGGTTAAGTTTGTTATGTCAATTAACATCTAGTCTTTACCACAGACTCAAATATTTGTGTCTGAAATCAAGCAACCTTTATGCCCTTTATAACCTTACTTTCTTATTATTCAGACTGCGAATATAAATACGGCGAAAAAGTCCAAAATGGAGTGCACATGATGATGAGGGCAGTAGATATTTTATCCTTTGTAATCGAATACCGCAGAGACATAAATTAAAGATCTTTGAAACTAGCGACATATATATTCAATATTCCAAATTTACTGTCCTTCTTTCCGGTCGACCCTATTACAAGACATACCTATATAATTTTTTTATTGGTTCTCGTCCTGAACATGTATGAAATATTTGCCACTGGACGTTAAACAAGCTTCAATTAATCAAACATTAAAATCTTACAAATACGAGCTTGTTACTGCACATAAAGTCATAACCGACTGTTTTTATCTCACTTGGGGCAATATAATTAAATGTAAAAATTCGTATGACTATCTACATTTTTAAACATTTTGTTTCAATTCAAATACATGTATGGTAATGTTTTCGTTGGAAATGTATGATAAAGAGATTGTGGCATAAATTTGCATACCCTCTTACCGTGGGATGATTATAAATGACAGAAGATGTGGTTTTACGCAAACGAACCACCAATCTAAAGGCAAAATAACAGAAAGACATCTAGAGCGCAACATCAATCTTAAACTATGGACAGGTGTCCATACAATTGTCAAGCTCTACACGGAAATCGTTCCGCGTTTAATAAAGTCTCGAATAAATTTCTGCAATTCTACCATTAACTAAACACATTCTTACAAGATATATACGACATCAAATTAAAGGGACAGGCACAAGAAAATGTGGCGGGATTAAACAACTTTTTTTATTAATTTCAATACTCCATCTTTATCGTTATGCATTGATATGTGAAATGATGTGTATTTATTGGGCATCGAAACGTCAGTAAGCCAATACAATATAAGCAAGCCTATAAAACTTTTCGAATTAGTCAGTGCTGCTATAAGAAGTCTTTCCGCTGATGTTCCAAAAATGTTATCTAACAGAAAAGAAAGAATATGGTGAATCCTTCCATGACACAAAATCAGTACATGCACGGCAAAAAACGCAAAAGAAAAGGAACAGCGCTCTTATTGCTAGAATAGTTGTCGCATGTTATGCGTTTTATGATATTATTAAACGTTCTGGGTTTTAATGTACCAGTATCGATCGAAGGTGGTCGCAGTTATGACTAAGTAAGTCAGATCGGTATGTAGTTTCTGATAATTTTTGTTCTGTTTTACATGAACATTTTTTGAATGAAAGAAGACTGCATGCACAATGATTGTATCACAAAAGAAAATAACAATTCCTATTTTTGTGGCATTTTATTTATCATAGTTATAGCCAATTAAATTAAGATTAGAACTACTTTCAATTCGAACGAGCAGGGCGAGGGCGGGGTATTAAATTTATAAACCTAATACTAATACGTACGCCAGAACCGCACAATATTAATAAAACAGACAAGGAACTTTAATTCATATTGAATTACTTCCCTTGTAACAGTAGCTGAAATGTACTTCCTGTTTTAAGACGATGTCCAAACATACCTCTAATTAAGAAAGACGAAAAAGAAAAGTCAGGTACAATTTGATAGTAAAATTAATAATTCTAATATTTCAGTTTCATAAAAATTTTGTCGTCAGTTCTTTTGTTTATTTTATCATTTTATTTTCTCTTTCTATTTGTTTTACTTTTCTTTACATGCACACTCCTCGGTACACTCGTGATGTACAAGCTTAGTGATTAAAACAGCCAACTTATATATTAATTAAAATACTTTTGTGAAATTCATAAACACATTATTAGTAGATAATAATTTTGGTAAAACTGACTACTTAAGGTCACATAATAGTAATAATCTTTCAAGTGGAGTCTGTTTATATATATCTCCATATGTACTAAATATATACAACTGACACGATTGCAAAATGTTACTCTTAAGGTTGGAAGTTTATTATGGTCAGTTTGAGTTTCATACTGTAAATACAAATATCTGTTATTCCAAATTATAGGGCATACAGAGGATGTTTATACTAATATGAATCACAAGGAAGACAAAAATAATAAATTTATTGGTGAGGTATGATTTTAAATACTTAGAAAAATTATATAAACATCCCTGTATATCTACATGCATGTAACAAATTCATGCTACTCATATGTAGAGATACATATACAGGAAAAGTTTATATATATGTATAAAAGAGAGGCGAAAGATACTAAAGGGACATTCAAACTCATAAGTCGAAAATAAACTGACAACCCATTGCTAAAGAAGAAAAGACCATCAGTCAAGCAATATTAGTACACAAACCAAACACAAATCATAGAAAACTAAATAAGAACGAACCCCACCAAAAACTGAGGGTTGAACTATCTAATTTCATTCTATCTTCATTTCATAGATTTTAATAAATAGTCAAACATTGAAATCTAGTTCATCATTAGTCATCATCCAAATTAATAAGTTCTGGAGGTTCGATTGGACACATTGGGAAACCTTTGGAAAATAGTTTTCAAGAATTTTTGTATTGCTATGCTATAAAGAGGACACATGAACATAAAATGGATTTCATGTTCTGCTCTACTTTGTGTGCAATAGTATAGATCTTTAAAATAAATTATAAAGAACCCAAACTTCGCATGTGAAGTCAACTGTATATCTTATATATAATGCAATAGTTGCAATCACAACAACTGGCCAGTTGTTGTTATAGTCAATTTATTCCGTCCATTATCTGCTATTTAATTATTTTAACTTAATCAAAATTTAATATCAGTCAAAGTAGACATTTATTTTATTACATGTACTATTACATTTATATTCAAAGTTAGTATACTGTCAGTGTGTACTAAGATGCACTCCAAAATATCGTAAAATAAGGTAATTAAAAAATCTGCAATTTTAAAAATTTATTTTGAAAGATTTATGGAACTAATTCAGACTATATTATTTTATTTGAACAGTTTCAGAAATATGGGTTCAGATCTCATAAGTAATTTTCGTCGCTCATTTCTCATTCAGTTTCAAATGTCGTGACAGATTTTTTCGTGCTGTCGTTAAATTTTCTATTGTAATTAATGTCCATTTTACCTTCATACATGTAGGGTGGTTCAACAATTATACGCGCAAGCAGAGATAATTGTTTTGCGAAAATGTCAAATTTTAATCACATTAAGTGTGCGCAAAGGTAATGTCCGATAAAGGGACAGGAATTTGCAAACCGACCGCCATTATAATAATATTTGCATCGTAGAAATTTGAAAATTCATTTCCGCAATGTGATGGACAAAGCCTAAGGCCTGTTTATCGAAGCTGTCCTAGGATCTGTCCTAAGACCTATCTTAGGAATGAATTAGGATAATGTTAGGATCGACTAACGACATGTCTCAGCATGCACATCGAAGCTATCTTAGGACTATCTTAGTTAGATGTCCTAACCGCTGACCTAAGTGGTAGCGTAAAGAAAATAGGAAATTAAAATTTTAAATGTGTTTAAGAATGCATTGACTTTCACCACTGAGTAGAAAAGTAATTACAAGATTCAAAATTAGAAATATTATTAGTATTATAATAAGGAAAATAAATAATATTTATCTAATATATGGTACATTCAAACTTTATGAAACAAAACCAAAAAAAAATAAAATAAAATAAAATAAATGTAACAAAGTTTTATATAATAATTGATCAAATTATTTGTAAACAGCAGTAACAGCGAAAACTAATAAAAGACAATCGGTAACAATCATTATATATTTGTGAGCGAGTTTAATTCGAAGTTTCACGGTTTTATACTTTACCACATTCGAAGGCAAATCTCCTGCATCTTTCATAAAATACGGAATACATACATTATTTCATTACGGATCACATGCGCTTGGGTAATGGACTCCTTTTCTGAACTTAAAAAAAAAAAAAAATATGCACCTATGTCCATTTATTTTATGTGATTTATATATATACGATGCCCTCTATTCTTATTGTGGAAAATATGGATAGAGGGTGTCATATATACTGCTATTTTGTGATATCTTTTGATAAGAGCAAGAACACATTGAATAAGTGAAAATTGAATGATAATTAGAAAAGGGGATCCATATATAGGTGGCTGTCGTATGTTTACAAATTAACAATCATAAAATATATCCTAAAGTTATGACCATCCTAAAAAGTAAAATAACAAAAATACCGAACTCCGTGGAAAATTCAAAACGCAAAGTCCCTTGTCAAATGGTAAAATCAAAAGCTTAAACACACCAAATGAATGAATGCAAACTGTCATATTCATGACTTGGTACAGGCATTTTGGTTTGTAGAAAATGGTGGATAAAACCTGGTTTTATAGCTAGCTTAACCTCTCACTTGTATGACAGTGGCATAAAATCCCATTATATTGACAACGATGTGTGAACAAAACAAACAGACATAATCGGTAAAATGTCAAAATACGGGTGCAGCAGTCAACATTGTGTTATAATCTTAATCACTATAAAAACAAACAAATATGTAACAAAGAAACACAAAACGGCATATAGACAAAGCACATAGCAAAAATATAAGACCATCTTAAGACACATACTTAGGTGTCCTAAAGTTAGATGTTTGATAAACGCACTTAGGAGAAAGATACGTCCTAAGATGATCTTAGGACATGTGCTAGTCCTAAGAGCGCTTTGATAAACAGGCCCTGGGGTTCTCCTGATTTTTTCTGAACTTTGTCACATCATTCTTATTTTTAATCATTTTAATCGTTTTACAGTGAGGCCATTGATGCAGCGAAGTTATTTGTAGCGGCAATTGATTTTGGAACTACTTATTCAGGGTATGCATTCTCAGCGAGAAGTACGCCAAACGACATATTCACGTGCAGTTGGCAAAAAGTACTTTGGTGTCCATGAAAGCTCCAACGTCCGTTCTTCTCGACAAAGAAAAAACTTTGTGGCTTTTGGATTTGAAGCTGAAACTAAATATCTTGACAGCCTTGAAAATGATGATTCTGATTTTGATGACAGTGGTCCTAAAGATGTGTTCCATTACTTTAATCGATTTAAAATGATGTTGCATAATCAGGTATTATTTAATAACTTCAAAGATAATTCTTTTATGGCGCGAGATCGTAGTCATAATAACAAGTTAAGTCTTGGTAAATATACAATATAATTATGTACATTGTCGGAAAATTAATTTGTACGAATTTAAGAAATAGGACAAAAGGCGAGGCTCGTATTTCCGACCATGTACATATACCTTTCATCCTGCAGTTTAAACCCGACTCTTTAATCTTTAGTTGTTTAAATCCAAATAGTTGTCTCGGATTTTCAAAGAAATCGACAAAGGTTGAATGCGGACCGCGAAGAGGACCCCAAACTGAACTGCCAAGCAACAGAAAATACTCACATGACCGCTTGCTCGACATGGAGAGGGTTAACAGGAGACTTTATTTGTACAAGTGCATATAAAGTAAACAAATGTTTGTGTATCTGTTATTTACACAATAGTTGGTTGATTGCAGGATGAATGGAATTATCTTCCTGGGTACCGTACAGGTAAAAATCGATTCTGTGTGTCAAGCTGTGCAATTACCATGATTACGTGTTGTGCGTATGCTTATTTTTAAACGTCAGAAACTGCTACACGGTATAATTTTATCATTTACCTCAAACTAAACATAAAAAGCTCAATTCAAATATTCCTTGGTTGATAGAAGTTAACTATTATAGATTTATTTTCCAATTTACTTGTGAAATTGGGGTGCTGACTGTACTCTCCTTGGTGTCTCAAAACAAATTGCTCTTTCAGCTGTTAAAGTAATGAACACTTTTACATCAAATGAAGGCAATTCCGGAAAAATATAGGTGCCTGTCGAATAGGAGCACCACAAGCCTGCGCTTAAAAACGTTGTACGATTTACGATCACTAATGATTTGTATACTCCGTTAAAGTTAACAGCTTTTTGTGCAACACTTGTTGCTTATAACGTATATATGTTGTTTTTTTGCACGACACGACAATAAAAGACCAGAACGGAATGCATATGAAGGCTTTTGACATATCTTCCTTTGCAATCAAATACCTGAAAAACCAAGCCATTGGAAGGCTAGTCAAAACACTTAAGAATGTGGAAACAAATGACATTGACTACGTTCTTACTGTTCCAGCCATATGGGACGATCAGGCAAAATATTCATGAGAAAAGCTGCAGAAAAGGTACGGGCTACTTATATATAAAAGGAGGTGTGGGGTCACATTACTTTAAAATTACGAAATTATATTTAAAGGACAACCCGCAGTCTTCAACTATAAACAATCATCACAATCTTAATCATCTCGAGTCTCTTTCATAGCAACAGGTTAGTGTAAGTTCAGATACTATTGCGATGTTTTTATTAGTGAGAAAATGTGACAGAATAATGTTCTCATTAATAAAACTCGCATTCATAAATTCACTGGTGATTTTCATTCATAAAATTTTTGCAATCGGAAAAATTATATTTTGCAGTTATCCAAGAGGTCAAGAATTCGCAATAATAAATGCATGCATTAATATCTGAATTTACAATAATCAGATTTGTTTTGCATTTAATTTTAGGTGTAAAGAAATCAAACCGACTATTAGAGATCTGTCATCTAAATCAGTCTACAGAACATTAATGAGGCATGACATAAGAGAACACCTTAAGAAATACCTAAATTTAGACAAGAGTGTGGATAAGCTAGTTTTTCTGCCTACAGAACTATTTCTTAGGTGAAGGTTTATATTTCATTGTGAGTCAGATAGAATTCATTTGTTTTAAAATTCGATATGAAAGTTTGTGTGAAAGCATTACAACTGTTATTTGACTTCTAGTGTGTAATTCGCAGGGCGGATCCAGACATTTGTTAAAGAGAGGTGTGTGTTCTAACCCAGGAAAAGGAGGGTTCAAACTTTATGTCCCTATTCAAAAGCTTTGATCCTCTAAAAGGGGTTTCCCCTCTGGATCACCATTGATTTGTATAATTTTGTTAGCACTACACCAAAGAAAAAATAACACCCAAATATAGCAAATTATAAAGTTGAGGTGTGATAAATATATCGAGTTGACTACTGTCACTCAATATACCAGTAGTGAGAAAAAAACCCCAAAAACAGCTTATACAAACACAATCGATACAAAGCACCAATATACAAGTACTCGCATTTAAGGATAGCCAGTTCAAAGCCTATTACAAGTAATAAATAAATCATAATCTTCCAGACTATAGTATCAATCAGTACATATCCAACAGATTTAGTGTGTCAATGTCACAAACAGTCTGCAAACGCATGACCTTGGGCAATGTCAAATGTAATAAACATAGTCGAAAGTAAGAACACTATCATTGCCGGAAAACGTTACTTTTTATTTCTTTACTAATTTTCAGTAGAAATAAAATGCTTTTTGTTTTTATGAAACAATTATTTTTTCAAAAATCAAGAATCAAATAATCCAACAAGAAATTGCCATGCCGATCCTCCTTCCAATTGATGTAAACAGTTTTAATTCATAATATTTCGTTTAAAACCAGCTAACGACAGTATCATTTTGTAGGCAGGAATAAAAGGCAAAGATTTAACAACAGCTTTGGAACCGGAAACAGCTTCCATGTATTGCCAGGAATTGCGGACAAACAGGGATGGCAATTCAAACAAAACCTTTTCCGAAACAATCAAGAAAGGCACTAAATATGTAGTGGTAGATCTAGGAGGTTTGTTGAAACTGCTATACTTATTCATTTATTAGAGGTAATACAATATCATATTTAAAAAAAAAACGGACAATAAAATGGCAAATAAGAACCGCTAGTCGTTTATAAATGAATAATGTTAGCTTTTTGCACCAATGTAAGCTGACCTCCGGTCAGGTTAAACCATAGACTGGAAAATTGGTATTAGCAGCTTCTCTGCTAAGCACGCGGCATATCTAGGAGAAAGAACAAAGACTTCTCGGCTCGGAATCATAATAATGTGTCTGGTCAAGGTGACATGTCTTCATGCGGACTGTCACCTTGTAAACTAGCACGTTAAAAATTTGCCTCAGCCAGTTGGTCTAGTAAAATACAGAGTATATGTTGATATCACATTATCTTGTTTTTGACCTGAATATGCATTTAATCTGCCAACCTTTGTCTATTCACCCATCAAATGTTAGTTGCAAAATAAGTTACTTTTATATTAGCATATTAAATCCTCTAAAATCAACTTATTTCCATGTGAGAACACTGCAACGATCGATGGTTTAATTTATCTGTGATACCTACACTAGCAATGAACCGCCTCAGTTGTCTTGTTATCGCCTTAAATATGGGAGACTGTGGGTTCAATTCCCATCCAATTCAAACCAAAGACAAAAAATGGCATTTGCTGCTTCTCCGCAAAGCATGCCACATTTTGAGTTAGAGCAATAACTGTAAGCCTTGGAGTCAAGAGTTATGGCTCCTGGTGGAGAGATATATTTTGTGCTACATGTAACTGTTACCTGGTGTACTATCACGATAAAAATTTGGATAAGCTTGTCGGTTAAGTACAATGCAGGTTTTTTTTATTCATATCATATTAGCATGTTCTTGCCCTAATATTCAAGTAATATTTGCCACTGGACATTAAGAACAAATCCATCCATCCCACTAGCAAAGTGAAGGTACATAGGGATCTGTATTTGTTCATTCATCTGTCCGTTTATTATATATCTCTAAAACCATTTATTGGAGTTTCTGCAAATTTTAAGAAAATCTCAATACTTTATGACAATGTTTACCTCTGCTATATTTTTAAACTGATCGTTTTTGAAGTTTTCATAGCAAAACAAGGACCAAATCATATTTGAAATATGACGAATGAGATAAAACAGTTAAACATGCTGTTATTGCTTTATTTTTGAATGTGATATTGACATGCTTCACCTAAATAAAACTTACAATATTTTATGCTTTTGAATTAACTTGGCTACTGTCTTGACTAAATTAAAATCCTTTCTTTCATGTTTCATATATTTCTCAATATCGGACTGTTTTAGGCGGTACAGCTGACATAACAGTGCATGAACGTCTGCTAGATGATTCCTTAGAGGAGGTGCTCCCACCAAGTGGAGGAAACTGGAGAGGAACGGCTATTGACCAGGCTTATATAGAATTTCTGCACTCCGTTTTTACTACTAAAGTCATCAAAGAACTTAAATCCGACGAATTGGAAGACTACACTACCTTGTGCCATGAATTTGAAGTAAAAAGCGGTCAATAACGTCAGAGTTAAAGACGGATATAGTCATTACATTGCCCTACTCTTTGGTTGAGATGACGGTGAAACACTGTAAATCGGTGCAGTCTGCCATCACGCAATCATCTTATAAAGAATCAGTTTCTTTTCCACGCCTCAGAAACTTTTGTCAATCCTGAAGTATTTAGAAAACTCTTTAAACCAACTATAGATGCCTTAATCAAACACCTAGACAAACTCTTTAAGGATCCAAATCTCTACGACCTCCATCATATCATAATGGTAGGGGATTTTCCGAATGTGAGCTTGTTCAAACGGCAATGAGGAAAACATTTCCAAATAGAAAGATCATTATTCCCGACGAGGCTGGACTGGCAGTTTTAAGAGGTGCTGTTTTATTTGGACATCAACCAAAGAAAATAGGAAAGCGAATATTGAGGAAAACTCACGGGATACAAAGCTGGCCTGAGTGGAAGCTGAACTACATCCAGAAACCAAAAGAGTGCAAATTGATGGAGTCGATCGTTGCAAAGATGTCTTTTATAAATTTGCTGTCAAAGGTGAAAAGTAGAAGACGGACATTCCTCTGGACAAATATTTCAGGCGTTAAAACAGACGAAAAACCCTAGAGTGTACAGTATTTAGTCTCTGATGCATGATTTTTATCATTAATTGTTTTTGGCTTTTAACTAGCTGTCAGTAACTGCGAGTACTCTCAAATCGTACTTTCTTTTAATTCGACCTGTTGATACTATTTTTAATACTTTTTGTTATTTTATATTAATATGGATCTTGTCTGTATACCAGCTTTAATTATTTGGAATATTTACTAATTTTCACTTCTTCATACTACATTTGTATGAACATCAAGATTATTCTCCTTTAATCTGTACAGGAAGTTTTACTGTTGATATTTACCCTTATGTATCTAGTGTTAAATTAGGTATTTATATGACAGACCTTTCTTGGTATTCCTAATTATTGGAAGATTTTATATAGACAGAAAAGTATACCTAAAACGACAAAGTTATTTTTCATTTACCTGTATATATTATGAAAACCGGTTTTTCAAAAGTGATTATTTTCTAAGGGTTAAATATTTCGCGGTGGTGTCTTGCCATGGCTTTATTTGGACTTGTTTGTTTGCTTTTTGGCCTTGAATGTTTGTCCCTAATATTTTATTAACTATGTATTTACTTTCAGGTATCACAGATCGAATTTATTCGTTCATAGTGTGTTAATTTACGTTTATGATTGAGTTAAGCCTTCCAATTGATGTTTTATCGTGTGTTTTTCTATGTTGTGATGTTATACTATTGTTTCAGAAAAAGGGAGAAGGTTTGGTACCATTAAAACGTTTAATCCCGCTGCAAATGTTTGCACCTGTCCTAAGTCAGGAATCTGATGCACAGTAGTTGTCGTTTGTTTATGTAATTTATACGTGTTTCTCGTTTCTCGTTTTTTATATAGACTAGACCGTTGGTTTTACCGTTTGAATGGTTTTACACTAGTACTTTTGGGGCCCTTTATAGCTTGTTGTTCGGTGTGAGCCAAGGCTCCGTGTTGAAGGCCGTACATTGACCTATAATGGTTTACTTTTATAAATTGTTATTTGGATGGAGAGTTGTCTCATTGGCACTCACACCACATCTTCCTATATCAGTATACATGTCAGATGACACTAATCCCCGATATGTCACAGATCCTAGTTGCCAACGTCTCGGGAATCTCGTTGTCCCAATACCTCCCCTCAAAAGGGAGAGACGCTTGAAATTGAAGAAAAATGATATTTGGTGGAACTGAACTACTCTTCAGAGCAAAGAATATGAGAAGTGGTGAAATTTGTGAAAACCAGTTTGAACTATTTTAGTGAATTTAAAACCTGAAGCAATTGTCTACTATATATAAACTGCGAATTACCCAAATTTCAGTAAGATTTTGTACATACGTAATTTTCATTGTAAATAAGCGAGTATTTATTTCACAATTTTGTGTTTAAAGTCATATGAAACGAGTTTATGGTAAATATAATGTTTAGGAAATTATTGAACAAATATAAAAATAAAAAGATGTGGTATGAATGCCAATGAGACAACTCTCCACAAGAGACCAACTGACACAGAAATTAACATTATTAGGTCACCGTACGGCCTTCAACAATGAGCAATGCATGCATATATACTATACAAAGTCCTGTATGCACGATTTTAAAATTTATCACAAACCCATAACGTATAATTGAAAAATATATTTCATTCAGTGATTGTTGATCGCAAACTCTTTTCTTTTTGTTGCCGAAGTTTACCGGAATGTGACATTGATATACAATCAACACAGAATCATGGAGAACGTGACAACAAGAGAGTTGATAGAGCGATGTCAATTTTCTTTCAGAATCAAATAACACCATTTACCTTCCAGTGCACGTTTATTCGTATTATTTTAATCACAATATTTCTTCGCATTTTGCGCTGTTCGGTGCCCAAGTTCTGACGAGAGGACTCGTGGTTAAGATCACTGTATACGGAAAAACTATCGGCGAATTAGAGTACGGGAAGACAATATATCAATAGCAGAACATAAGACTTAGCCATTCAATTAGATAAAACATATTCAACTTTTATTTTTAATTTGAGGTGTCATACATGACTTTAGCATCTCAACTTGTGATTAGTAATATAATAAAGCCACTATTTTTTATTTTAATGTATCAAGTGATTTATTTTTCTTCTTATTTTAAAGAATGAAGAAGTTATTTGTTACTCTTATGGAAGAATAAAGCGATTACTTGTTTTCATTTGGAAGAATTGAGCAGTTGTTTATCTCTCATTTGAAAGAATAAAGCCGTTGTTTATTTCTCATTTGGAAGAATAAAGCTGTGGTTTATTTCTCATTTGGAAGAACAAAGTAGTGGGATAAACAATAAGGAGACAGCAACTCAACAATACAGGAAAGAAGAAAAACCCCGATAGCTTAGTGTTATCCAATGAGTAAAGCGCCTGCAAAGGCAATAAAAGTGGAAAATAAATTAAACAAACATTATAAAAGTTTATATCATTCAATGCGCTCTTAAATTGAAAACTCGCACAGGGTGTAAATTGGCAGCATATGGCATGGATTAAAGGGTTCACATTGATAAAGGGGCTTCTGATATTATAATAAGGTAGTTCCTGATGCCGATTTTATGTCGTTTTTGACCTTATTTCCGTTGTGGAAACATTGGCTGCAAGCAAATAGCAACATCTACGTAAAATAAAACTCATCGCTCTCTTCAACCTTAAGTAAGAACAGAAGCGTGTACATATCATGAAAAAGAATTACCACTCTCTTACAAGCTATTGTTGTATATTTAAATAGTTTTCATGAATCAGGCCAACATGCAGCATTATTTTTCCCCAATTCATATATTATTTTCTGAACTTATAATATGTTTTATGAATTCAGCTATTGCAAATTATTTTGTTGTTGTTATATAAACAAAGATTCACTTCGAAATAAAATTGTTCTTAATATGTTGTACTGTTACACCACTGTCCCAGGTTAGGGAAGAGTTGAGCTCTCAAAACATGTTTAACCCCGCAACATTCCTTATGTGCCTGTCTCAAGTCAGGAGCCTGTAGTTCAGTGGTTGTCGTTGGTTCATATCTGTCATATTTGTTTTCGTAAATCGTTTTGTTATAAATTAGGCCGTTAGTTTTTTCAATTAAATTTTTCATAATTTTCATGTTAGGGCCTTTTATAGCCTATCATACGGTATGGATTTTCTCTCATTGTTGAAGGCCGTATGGTTGCCTATAATTGCTTACATCAACTTCATTTGAACTTTGGTGGATAGTTGTCTCATTGGCAAGCATACCACATCTCCTTATTTTTAATAAGCAAATCAATAAGTTTTTCTAAGGTTTGATACAACTAAAGTGCACTGATTTCTAGCATGTGTTTGCATTCGGTTGTTGTGTAATAGACGCATCATACAACTTCTTCCTTGTCACTTTATCTGGAGCGAAAGCCCAGTGTGACCTATTGCTATCACTTGGCGTCCGTCATCTGTTGTTCGTCATCGTCCGTTTTACAAAAATGTCTCTGAAACTAATGGGCAAAATAAAATTAAACAGAGCCTGTAATTTAGTGGTTGTCGTTTGTTACTGTATATATTTTTTTGTTTTCCGTGTATTGTTTTGTACATTAATCATGCCGTTATTTTTCTCGTTTGAATTGTTTTACATTTGTTATTTTGGTACTAATAACTTTTGTCGCTTGCTATGTGGTATGGGGTTTGCTTATAGATCAAGGCTGTACGGCGACCTATAGTTGCTAACCTTTTAAGTCATTTGATCTCCTGTGCAGAGTTGTCTCATTGGCAATCGTACCACATCTCCTTATTTTTATTATGGCCACTATCTTTCCTGGGATATCTAGTTTAGAAATGTGTCCGGTGATCAAGTCTGTCAACAAAAAATGGTCACCAATTCTAAAAATAGATCAAAAGGAGGAAATGCAAGTATTGTTTAACATCTTGATAACCATTATAGAAAGATGAAATCTTACAGAGGCAGAAATGTTCAGAATGATGAGATCTACCTACAGTCTATTTAAACCAAAACTGTCAGACGACTCTTAAAAGGGGTTATTGCCCCTAAATGACGAACTTGCACCATTTTTTCTTCGTTTTTATCTATTATTCTTAACAATCCAATATATAGAGAGAACCTTTGATGGCAAAACTTACAAACAAGACAAGATCTACAAATAAAGCAAACAATGCAGAAAATGTCAATCGATTTTAACCAATTTATTTGTGTTTTTGCCTTTTATCTTGAAAATTGTAATAGAAAGAGAGAAGATTAGAATGGAAAAAAAAATTATCAATAGGACATGATCTACAAATAATGCTTTATGTACAGAAAATGACACGCTCTAAGCACTTTAAAAACCCTTACAACAACTAAATCTTTGAAGGGTCTGTAGGAGGCTGGTTGCAACTCTAAACTGCTGTCCTATTCAAAATACCATCATTTTTCAGTAGCATTCAAAATTCATCGCCCACAATCCAGGACGAACCCCTTCTACAGGACCTACAATATGTAATTATTGTTAATTTCACATAGTCCTGAACATGCATGTAATATTTACCACTGGACGTAAAACAAACATCAATCAGTCATTCAATGTTTTTATAATTATACCTGTTTTATTTGCGAATTAATATTCTATATACATGTACTGCAAAAACTAAATAAATGGTCATACAAGTCATATAACATGTAAAACAAAAACAAAATCAGAAGGTAAGTGAAGGAAAGAAAAATAATGCCCCTACACCTGGCCTCACACAGTCGGTGTCTAGTGCACACATTTGGTTCTGGTCATACTGAATGTTAAAGAAGTTTGAGAAATTATATTTTCCTATTTTATGTACCTGTCTGTGAACTTGAAAAAGTGAGGGTCATTCCACTTTGTAGATTGTGTCATTATCAATTTGAGATAAATTGACAATGTCAGGGAAGGAGGTTTATTCGGGAATTTCTAACTTACCTTAGACGATGAAGAAATGAATCAACTTTATATTCAATTTAGTATTTCATGCGTAATGTGTATTTTAAAATGAAAAACTAAAAAACTAATCAAGTGTTGCGTTTCTAAAGTCCGTCAGTATATAAATAAAATATGAACCAGAACTGTCAGAACTGGAAGTCTTTAAATCTGATTTAGTTGTTCTTGCATAAATCAAGTCAGTCTCAATGATTTCAACGGTTTCATTCACTAATTCGACCTTTTCATTTTCTGGCCATACAGCTCCCTACGGTTTTACGTATTTTCGAACGTAAGCGTCACTGATGAAGATTAATAAAAAAAAAAAAAAAAAAACGCTTCGGAAGAACATAACTTAAAAGTGTGATTGTCCTTTTCCTTTTTCTCTTCGTTCTATTTATTTTTATTTTGTCAGAAGTTCTAGTTTTTGGTTTAGGTCCTGACATTATCGCAACTCAATAGTATCTATAAGTTTACTTAATATGTGCTTTGTGTATATGCCATTTTGTTTTTCTTTAAATTTGTTGACATATTTGTTTGTTTTTATAATGATTAAGAATATAACAAAATGTTGACATCTGTTCTCCTAATTTTGTCAATAAAATGCTTCCATACTCAGATAAATAAATTTATCCTATCCTTACAGGTAAATTAGAGTTACCTGCCCTTGTTTATTTAAAAGTAATTATAGAAACTTTAAATAACCAGTAATTAATCTGAAAACTAATATCATGTATTATTTCCGATCAAGTAGAAGCTGAATTTTACTTCCTATTTTCGAAAGATCGAGTCAAAACTTGCTAAGAAGGGCGATAAATAAATAGTAACAGATAAAGTCAGGTAGAGTAAAGAAGTAGAACAATTTAATTTTAATAAACTTGTAGTAAATTCAGTCCCTTTTGTCAAATTTAAGTAGTTTCATGTTTGTTTCTCTTACCATGGTTACGGAGCAGTATTTAGAACTTCTTTGGATATAAAAGGCTCCGACATGACAAAATGTGAAACAATTCGAACGAAAAACCAACGGCTTGATTTATGACTAAAACAAGAACCTAAAATTCACATTTTAATAACATTGTAACTAGCCACTAATATTTACTTCTTCTTTTGTGTATAAGTCTCCTGTAAGTAGAAGCATCTCCATATGGAGTATAGTAATTTAAATCAATTTAATTATGTACAGCAATTTACTAAGGAATAATAGTCTTACAGGAAAATTCGAGTTACCTGCCCTTGTTTATTGAAACTTTAAATAACCGTTAATTAATCTGAAAAAATAATATCATGTATTATTTCCCTTCAAGTAGGAGCTGAACTTTACTTCCTATTTTTGAAAGATCGAGTCAAAACTTGCTAAGAAGGGCGTTAAAGAAATAGTAAAAGAAAAAGTCAGGTAGAGTGACTGTATTGAAGTAGAATGACTAATTTATTTTCATAATATGTAGGAAATTCAGTCCGTTTTTTGTCATATTTAATTAGTTTCATTTTGTCTTCTCATTATGTTTATGGGTCAGTGACTGATTTCTTTAGGTAAACAAGGCTCCGACATGACAAAATGAGAAACAATTCAAACGAAAAAAAAAAAAAACAACGGCCCGATTTATGACTAAAACAAGAACCTAATTAACATTCACATTTGTAAAACCTATTCAGGCTATTGTAACTAGCCATCAGTATATGGAAATAGTTATTAAACCACTGAGGTTTACTTCTTCTGTGTATAGGTCTCCTGTAAGTACGATCACCTCCATATCTAAGAACCTAAATCAAGGAACATGGAGAAAGGGTGACGGTAGTAGGAATAAAGGAGAAATATGAGAAACAAACAACAGTTCACAAAACAATGAAGAAAACATATTATTGCGGAACATGAATACCTTACATTCATTCTGACCCTCTACGAATTAAGAAATTACTAAGAAGCTAAGGATCCAACTTCCTCAGTCAAATCTGTCCTTAGATGATATTCACTAATTTGTTTATGTCCCTTTAGCTTGTATTATATATTTTACTTGTGATCAATTTTCGTAGGCGCAAACAAGCCTATTTTCTCTTACTGTTATATTTAAGAAATATAAATATACAGAGAATGAAAATAAATCAATTTTGCGTTACTTTCCAAGTTAAAACATTAATCATAAGGTTAACTTAAGGGACAGAAGGGCGAAAGATACCAGAGGGACATTCAAACTCATATGTCTAAAATAAACAGACAACGCCATGACTAATAAAGAAAAAGACCAATTGACAAACAATAGTACACAAAACACAACATAGAAAACTAAACACTGAAAAACACGAACACCACCAAAAACTGAGGGTTATCTCAGGTGCTCCGGAAGGGTAAGCAGATCCTGCTTCACATGTGGTACCCGTCGTGTTGCTCATGTTATTACAAATTAGAACTATCAATCAACGTATACATGGTATTTACATTTCAGCAAACGACGAAAGCAATTTTGTAGGAAAATGTCGATATCTGGTGAAATAGCAGGTTATACGCTACTACACATACTTGACATTTTATATCCACTAATAATTGGTTATCAAGCACTACAGATCGTGGTTGTCGTGTGTTGTGTTGTGCAATTGGTCATTGTAAAACAGAATGATGCTCAACAGCCTACAAGTTTCTTCGCTCGGCTTAAGGTTTGTTTGAGCTATGTTGTACTTTATATTATATATGCAAGTGTTAATTGTTTATACCGCCGGGTCGATACCACGGCTGAAAAGTTCACATAAAAGCATCGATCTATGCTTCTAAAAATAAGAAGATTCTATATGATTGCCAATGGGACAACTCACTACGAGAGACTAAATGACACAGAAATTAACAACTATAAGTCACCGTACGGGGTTCAACAATGAAATGTGAATTAAATGCACAACTATTGTGGACTAGGACTGATTAAGTGCTTGCTATATGGACGAAAATTGATTGATTGATTGTTTGTGTTTTAACGCCACTTTTAAGCGCCACTTTTGGCTATTTCGTGGCGGCCAGTTTTTATTGGTTGGGGAAGCCGGAGTGTCCGGAGAAAACCACCGACCTTCAATAGGAAAATTGACAACCCTAGTAAATTAAGATTGGAGTCGAGTGCATCCACACGAGCGGGGTTCGAACTCACAACCTTAGTGTTGACTGGCTAGTGATTTCAATAGTAATTACTTTGACCACTCGGCCTATAGATGAAGACTGTTTGTTTTTAATTCTACAGCTGATATGCAACAGTCCAAGAGTAAAACAGCAACTGTGAATCCGCTACTTATAGAATAGATATTATATCCTGTAATTTTATTGTAAATAGCTACATATAAATTAATCATATCATATATAACAAGCTCGTTTTTTAATTGTACCTCTGGTTAAAAGAAAGCTAAAGATTAAAATCTAACTGTGTACGATTTATTACATATTTTCTCCTATCTATTTTAGACAAAAGTATTTTCCACAAAAGAAGACATCATGAAAAGAAATCTTGAAAAATTGAAGGTTCAGCGAAATGTGTTTGGATTGGTAGCATCATTCGTCATAGTTGAAATTTATCTTTTATACCAACTGTACTCTTATTTTGTTATTGGAACTTCAATTTTTCTGTTTGGGTATCTAGCTTATTTCACAATTTTGAGCATTCGCCTTATAATGTCGAATTCAATCAGAGAATCGAATAAGTCCGATGAGAAACCAGCAATACGAAAAAAGGTAAGACATTTGTTTAAAGTGTGACTCGATCGTTGTCATTATATATATGTCACACATTATTTTGGTACTTAATTTTATATTTCAAACTGTCTTATTATATCGATTTCTATTGTGTACATTTCGTAATTTTGACCAATGTAATTTCAGATGTTAACAAATATTTCGGACATTTAAAGTCATAGCGAATTTCCGGCGAGATCGTTACAATTGAATAAATAAAATATGCATGCTGTATACGAAATGTACACAATAGAAATCGATATAATAAGACAGTTTGAAATATAAAATTAAGTACCAAAATAATGTGTGACATATATCGCTGACACAGATCGTTCTCAATATGATGGAATTTAATACGACTGTCATACAAGTGAGAGGTTTAGCTAGCTATACAACCAGGTTTAATCCAGCGTTTTCTACACAAGAAAATGTCTATACCAATTCAGGAATATGACAGTTGTTATTCATTCGTTTGATGTGTTTGACTGAGCTTTTGAATTTTCCTCGGATATCAATATTTTATGATTTTATTCGAAAAGAAAATAGTAGTATACTGTTTAAGGCTTAAAATAAAACATGATTTAGACTGTCGCTGATTTGTAGAATAACTGTATTGTATTTATAAGCTCCGACGGCATCAAATAACTAACTGATGACGTCATAGCTTAAAATACAATATGGTTATCTCCATTCTAATGAAATTGAGAGAAAACAACGTCAAATCATGCATTCAAATTCTTGCGCGTACGTTTTTATAGCATCAATTGTGTACAGCCATTTCCTTATATAGACACTTGTGGAATAAACCTGGCTTTGAAGCTAGATAAACCTCTCACTTATATGACAGTCGCGTAGAATTCCATTATATTGACAACAATGTGTGAGCATGTTTTCAGGTCAAACTAATTTATTGGAATCATGAAATAGCAGTTTTAAATGTTTTAAATAATGGACTTATTAAAATTTTGACAGATTATCAAGTTTCGTTCGTATGGAAGAAATAAACACTTGTTTTAACATTTACAAACATCTTTTAAAACCTTAACAGGAATAGTACCTCACATTGGTTGATTATCAAAACATTTCAAAAAGGATCTCAAGTGATAAATAAAAACTGTCTACTCTTTCTATTTTGAGCTTTAATCCAACATATTTTTGTAAGGTAATAATGTGTTTTGGATTCATAGTAGGTCTTTTGGGAAGAGCTGATCCTGGATCCTGTTTATCGTTTGTCCCAGTCCCGTATCCCACTTATCGTTGTTATAAGTGTTATAATAGCACTTGTAATTTCATGTGTCCCGCCAGACTTTTCCCCGTTTTCCCGGAAAATTCACGTGTCACGCTTACAAAAAATCAACCAGTCCAGCATCACCCTTACATCCCAATGAGACCACTTCATAATGTCGTTAAGGTTTGTATACATTTTGATTTACGTCCATTAGCAATTGTGCAAACGGTTTGACTCCAAACTCATTTACTTTAGGAAGCAGAACAATTTATGAAAGATTTGCACGGAGCGGGCCAGACATTACGTTTAGCAATTGGAGTTCTAATAGCTAACATAGTGACTTCAGGTGATCTTCTAAACTCAACTTTACAGTCTATTATTATTTCATTTTTCCTGGTTTGGTGGATTTTGGATTTTAATAAGAAATAGGTTTGTATTAATATGTATTTACCGAACGTACCGCAAGGACGAAACGTTTAAGTTTACGGATTTGCTAAAAAGAAAATGGGTATTGATGTTTTATTCTATATTTTATTTTAAGATCGGTAATATGTTAGTCCATCAAAATCGTAATTTTTTTCTCCAAAGAGACAATTCAAGAATTGACCAAAGCGAAATATACATTAAATTTTGCAATTAAATGATAATTATAAAAAGATGTTGTGGTATGATTGCCAATAGAACAACTCTCCATAAGAGACAAAATGACACAGAAATTAACGAACGACTTTAGGTTACCGTATGGCCTTCAACAATAGGCACAGTCCAAGCCGCATTGTCAGCTATAAAAGGCCCCGAAATGACAAATGTAAAACAGTTTAAACGAGAAAACTAACGGCCTAATTTATGTACCGAATAATGAACAAACATATATGTTACACAGCAACAAACAACAACCACTGAATTATAGACTCTTGACTTGGGACAGGCACATACAGAATGTGTCTGGGTTAAACTCGTTTGAAGGCTGTAACCCTCACCTTAACCTGGGACAGTGGTGTAATAGAACAACATAAGAACCAACTATAAAAATCAGTTGAAAAAGGCTTAACGCATCAGATGGATACACACAGAAGTACCATACACCTTACAAAGAACAGAATGGACATTGACGGGTACTTATACATCGTTACACCAAAATTACACTAGATGCAGATCTGAGAGTACTCATAGTTACTGACAGCTAGTTCAAAGCCAATCACACCTAAAAAAAATCATGCATTTACGACTAAAGTATCAAATCAATACACATCCAACATCTAATGGATTTCGCGCAAAGACGTTATAAACAGTCAGAGAAAAAATATGACCTTCTGCAAATCGGTCTTCTGCAATACAAGGATACAGGTATCGACATATTGTAGAGCCTTGAATGTGCAGATGTATGTAAAAATAATATTTATTTTGATTTAATTTACGGATAACAAAATCAATATCAATACCAATGAAAAAAGTATTTTAATATCTAATTACATTGTTGAATTGGTAACCTTTTAGAAATATTTTATTTAAAGGATAAGTTTACCTTGATCGTTTTTTAATTTCCGGGCTCGGTAAACAACATATCCGTAAAAATTAGGATGTGCTATCCTGATTGAAATAAGTGTTCTTCAGGTACAACCAAACCTTAAAACCAAGTCTTTATATCAATGGAAGATTTTAGGTTTGGTGTCTTGATTATTTAACGATAAAAACCACATTAAGATAACGGTTAGTGTTTTTGAATTTATCAATTGAATGCAATGTATACTGGTCTGTACTGAGTTTGGTCATAAACTTTGATTCATAACAGTCTCAGAACAACAACAAGTCTGCTATTACGGGGGCACAATTGGTGCCCATAGGAATATATACAACATGTCGATACACTTTATTTCCGAAACGTACATAAATATTATCAAGGAGAATATTTTTTACACTCATATATCCACAACATTCATACATTTATTTAAATAAGAATCAGGAGATCTTTTATCAGATTATTTCCGTTGTTTACACCAGTTTTTCCAGTGCGATATGAGAGCGACTTCGTGATCTGGCGACACTGATTCCAATCTTTTTTTAGAGGGAGGACGATTATTTGGTCCTTTTTTCAAAAAGTATCAACCTGTATATATTAAAAATAAAATAAAATATATATATTTAGAAAGTTATTTGAAATTGAAACAGCAGTCCAAAAAATCCAGTCAACAGAAAAAATTATAACGAATCATATTGTAAAAGTTAATTATGCACCAATTTTTAAAACGCTTTAACAGAAGATTTTATCTTTCAGGGCAAATCAGCGATACATTAATGAGACAGAGGATGTTAGAGTTTGATTTATTTGCTTAGTTATTAATATATTACAAATTAACTTTAATGATAAAATGTATATGAAATGAGAATTTGAAATTGAAAGTGATGTGCACTTTATATCGAAACTAAGTTTGTAAATTTAAAATTAGACAATGATACACTATTTGCTTAAAAGCATTCGGAAGTAGTTGTAGAAATACTCTTCCGGTTTACAACAATTTTATGTCTTTAGATAAAAGTCAGACAAGATATTGTATTGGGTAATGAGACGAAAGTTATAAATAGGACAAAAATAGAAAAAGGCAAAGAGTACTACATCATGTCAAAAATAGAAATACCACTTAAATATGTTTGAATACTTATAAAAACATCGTCTTTCTTTTCAATTTTGTGCATTTGATTGCTGATACGTTTCGTTGAGATACCATATTTGTATACTTTCTAGCTGTTTAATTGCGGTGTATTTATTCATATTGAGATTATTAATAAATTGTTTGACTATGTAAATTACTGTTTGTTTCATGTGTTAATAAGTTATTCTTTTGCAAAATGAAGGTATATTTTTACAGTTTTGAAAACAAATTAAATGCAGCAGCATCTGAAGCTATTGGGGCCTCAGATTAACACTTATGCGGGGATATGGACAATTCTCTGTATGCAAAAAAACTACTATTGGCGATTAGTTCATTGCAAGAAATATAAAATGATAAGTCACATGTGTATGACTTTGAAATTCACAGTACAACACGTCATATTATGACAATTTTATCTGAATACTATGACGAGTGCCATTAGTGGAGCATGGTTTGCTTACTATTTCGGAGCAACTAAGAGCTTCAAAGAATATTTTGATGCAGTTCGAATTTCCCAGTATTTAGTTTTCTGTGAATTGTTTTGTGGATACATTTATCGTTTTTCCGTCTTATGCTTTTCTCAATGTTGTTGTTAGTTTTACTTTGACTTATGAGCTTTGAATGTCACCTTTCAATCTTCTGTCTATTTGTGTGACACCAAAATACAATTTGAATGATTGACGTACATGTGGACAAAATTCCTGCAAAGCATGATTCAAACTTTCAGTTTCAGTATACGAAACGTTTAAACCCGCTGCATTTGTTTGCACCTGTCCTAAGTCAGGAATCTGATGTTCAGTAGTTGTCGTTTGTTGATGTGGTTCATAAGTGTTTCTCGTTTTTATATAGATTAGACCGTTGGTTTTCCCGTTTGAATTGTTTTACACTAGTCATTTTGGAGCCCTTTATAGCTTGCTGTTCGGTATGAGCCAAGGCTCCGTGTTGAGACCTATAATGGTTTACTTTTACAAATTGTGACTTAGATGGAGAGTTGTCTCATTGGCACTCATACCACATCTTCTTATATCTACGTAGGAGAGTTCCCAACAAAGTTGATTATCTTGTTTCACTTCCTACATGTCCTATAAGAATCCTTTCAACATCTGTTTTGATAATTCATTAATGATAATATTTTCTAATGAAAACAGTATATGAAAACAACACTTAATAAATTTCATGCGTACTAAGCGCTTTTTTTATTTACGTTCATCATCCGAATGTTTGTAGAGCAACAGATGTGTAGAAACCGAAACAGTTGAAAAGCTTTATAATAAAAATGACATACAATAATAGCCAAATGCATCTAAGATGACTTTTGCCCAAGGGAGTTGAAACCTTGTTTTTTAATAATTACTTAATTTACAAATGAACAATATTTTAAACGTTTTCTATAAAACATGTTAGCCCAAAAGCACTGACTACCGATCTGATGATATCCTCGGCAACTGATAGTCCAGCAGTAGCAGTATTGATCCAGTGCTGCTGTAAAAGATGACAACAACACTAAGTCTTTTTAGTTTCATACGTCCGAAGCATCAGACAATTATAAAGCGATAGAAAATGTTACATTAATAGATCAAATAACCTTATCCAAGTAAGTTATGAGTTCGTATGGTGCAAAAGTTTTTCAAATTTAACAGAGGAGAAGAGTATTCTGAGCATATAATAAATGATTTTTCCTAAAAGTTTGTTTTTATTGGTACTTACATTGAATTTGTTTTGAAAAAATTAAGAAACTACTATATATTGCTATATTTGTACAGTTATGAGAATTTATGAGCATATATCCTGTCGATACAGGCTGCTTTTATTTTGGCAAAGCAAAATACCATGTGTTTTCAGACGGATAAAATCGTTATACAAAATCCGTTGGATGTGCATTGATTGAAGCTTTAGTCTTAGAGAACATGAGTTATTTATTAGTAGTTTTATGTTGTGCTGTTACACCACTGTCCAAGGATGGTGGAGGGTTGACCGCTCACAATATAAATAAGAAGCCTTGTTTAATCCCACAAACTTGTTTTATCCTGTAATCTTCTTTGTGCGTATGTCCCAAGTCAGGTGCCTGTAGTTTGAAAACTGTCGGTTGTTCATGTTTGTCACATTTGTTTTTCGGTAAATTCCTTTGTTATAAGTTAGAACGTAGGTTTTTTCGTTTGAATTGTTTGGATTTGTTTCCCATTTTTCATGTCGGGACCTATTCAAGCTGACTTTACGGTGTGCATCTTTCGCATTGTTTAATGATGCTTTAAGTTGTCCTTACATCCACATGATCCACTTCATTTAAACTCTGGTGGATATTTGTCTCATTATGAATTATCATACCATCTCTTCATTCTTATATAGTAAATAATGAACTACATAGAGATGTTCACGAAATGCCCAAAATATCGCATTCTTCACAAAACAAGTAAAGCGCCTGCCAGATAAAGCGAAGCTGGATATTTTATCTGAATTAAATAAAGCTGTTTCATGCATTCATAAGTGCATTAAGAATTTATAATCTTCTACAATGAACTCTCGGGTTTCTCACATTTTCGCAAAATCCGAGATTGTTGATGGAGTTCCTCCTTGAAGAAAAATTTGTTTTGTTCAAGCAGACAAACTTAACACATTTCATTTTTCAAATAATTGATTTTTATATATGCAAAACATCATTTGAAATAATTATTCTTTTTAATAACATGGAATTCAAAGCAATATTGCTGACAGGTTTAATGCAGTCTCATCAAAAATTAATTTAAAATCGGCAGTATGTGTAAGATACCAGAATTTATTTTCGATTATTGTTTTCTTATCCTTAAGCAATTAAATTAAATTCTATTAAAATCGCTAGTATTTGTAAGAAACCAGCATTTAATTGTGTTTTTCGCTGAAAATTTCCTATATGTAAATATTGAATTATTCGATACACCAAAGGAATTGTGAATAAGATATTTCTACACAACCAGGTACGCCTTAGTTGTATTTGGCATAGCTTTTCGGTCCTTAATGCTCTATATCTTCGTATTTCAATGTGGCCTTCCAACTGCTACTAGTCGAGCTCTACTAATGAATCATATAAAGGCAAATCGCGTTTCTGGAGTACAAAATAATAAGCGTGTTACATTTTAATACCACTGGGTCAATGCAAATCTGGTGAATGTTTCGTCCACGTGGGATTACCAGCCCGATGTTGTTATGAAACAACATTGATGTGTTCATTTTCAGTAAGTTTATTGTAAATTAAATTTTGAAATATTCGAAACAATTTCTGTATTTTTGTTTGTTCTTAAAGTTCTACGACTTCGTATTTGATTCAACTGTCTTAACTCAAACGTCTCTGATTGGTCTAAAGATCATGTGACGAACAACATTATAAACCTTTTGTATCTTTAATGAGTTATTATATCTGATAAATATCTATATCCAAATTGAAGGTGGCCAGATGATTTATGTTCATTCTGACCAGGACCAGAATATCTATTTTGCTCATCCAAAAATACTTTGAAATTTTGGGGCTAGAATGTTTATTTTCATGTGTGATAAGAGAAGATGATCACCTTCAAACATATTGGGAGGCAGCATAGTTATGTCTAAAATCTGCCGCTGCCTCAAAATCAAATGGTCGATCCCTAAGGCTAGAACAGTATAAATTAGCTTTAGTCTGTCATCGCCATCGAGATTTTCATGAGAAGGGATCCTACTTAACTTCACAAAACTGAAATAAAATTCTAAAAGTTGAAGTGAAAGTATCATGCCTTTAGACGCAATACTTTTAGTTGACCATTATGAAAATATGTTCCAGAAATGACTATATATATGCTTAGTTCGACATTCTGGCAATCATGATGCAAAGGTTCAAAATCTTACAATTTACGACTGGTCGTAGGACAATTTACAGTATTTCATAAACGTGTTGGAATATTTTATACGGGTGTTTTATAAACGCGTCGGAATGTTTTCGTAAGGCTACTGATTACCGACTTCGGTTTATTTGAACAGTATGTGTGCAGATTAGATAACTTTTTTAGTTGTTATAAATCACACAATCAGAAAGGAAAAACATCCATATTATTTTTCAGGAAATTAAAACTTTCATGGATTTCGAGATTCCTATTTGTTTTATTCCCACCACAAAATAAGAGTGACAAATCAAGAAAAGTCGATTGTTTTCAGCGTTTAATGGACCGACATATCTCAAGGCTGAAAATCCACATGATGATAGAGTAAACATTATACTATCATTTTAGTCCTCTCGTAGGGCTTTCCCAAAGGGTAGTTTTTTGTAAAATCGCGATAAAGTGATTCATTATCAAACACGGAACGCTTATAATTAATTCCTGAATGAAAATATCAGCAATTTTACTAAAAATGAGAGAGTAATGTATCAGCTTTCATCTAATATCAAAATTAAATATCATATAAAATACACATGGAGTGAATTGGAAGAATTTCAATTGCATGCGACATTTTAGCTCACCTGGCCCGAAGGGCCAAGTGAGCTTTTCTCATCACTTGGCGTCCGTCGTCCGTCGTCCGTCGTCGTCGTTAACTTTTTACATTTTGAACTTCTTCTAGAGAACCACTGAATGGAATGAAACCAAACATGGCATGAATGTTCCTTATGAGGTGCTGACCAAGTGTTGTTACTTTGTAGCCGATCCATCATCCAAGATGGCCGCCAGCGGGGGACTTAGTTTAACATAGGACCCTATGGGAAATACATACAAATGTCTTCTTTTAGAGAACCAGTGAATGGAATGAAACCAAACATGGCATGAATGTTCCTTATGAGGTGCTGACCAAGTGTTGTTACTTTGCAGTCGGTCCATCATCCAAGATGGCCGACAGCAGGGGACTTAGTTTAACATAGGACCTTATGGGAAATACATACAAATGTCTTCTTTTAGAGAACCAGTGAATGGAATGAAACCAAACATGGCATGAATGTTCCTTATGAGGTGCTGACCAAGTGTTGTTACTTTGCAGTCGGTCCATCATCCAAGATGGCCGACAGCAGGGGACTTAGTTTAACATAGGACCTTATGGGAAATACATACAAATGTCTTCTTTTAGAGAACCAGTGAATGGAATGAAACCAAACATGGCATGAATGTTCCTTATGAGGTGCTGACCAAGTGTTGTTACTTTGCAGCCGATCCATCATCCAAGATGGCCGCCAGTGGGTGACTTAGTTTAACACAGGACCCTATGGGAAATATATACAAATGTCTTCTTTAGAGAACCACTGAATGGAATGAAACCAAACATGGCATGAATATTCCTTATGGGGTGCTGACCAAGTGTTGTTACTTTGCAGTTGGTCCATCATCCAAGATGGCCGCCAGCAGGGACTTAGTTTAACATAGGACCCTATGGGAAATACATACTAATGTCTTCTTTTAGAGAACCACTGAATGGAATGGAAACAAACATGGCATGAATGTTCCTTATGAGGTGTTGACCAAGTGTTGTTTCTTTGCAGCCGATCCATCATCCAAGATGGCCGCCAGCAGGGGACTTAGTTTAACATAGGACCTTATGGGAAATACATACAAATGTCTTCTTTTAGAGAACCAGTGAATGGAATGAAACCAAACATGGCATGAATGTTCCTTATGAGGTGCTGACCAAGTGTTGCTACTTTGTTGCCAATTTACTGTTCAAGATGGCCACCAGGATATTTTATTAAATAACAGGACCAATATTAAACCAAATTTGGCCTCAATCATTATTTGGGTATCTGTTATGATTTTTATCTATCTTTACATGATTTCTAAAACCAAAGTAGAGTCAGGTGAGCGACACAGGCTCTTGAGAGCCTCTAGTTTTCAATCTTACCGTTTGTCAAAATATATATACAATATATGTACATTGTCGGAAAATATAAAATTTATTTGTACGAGCTGTAGAAACAGGAACAAAAACGAGGCTCGCGGAGCTTTTCTCCTACAAATACACATAGTTGAAACGCAGACCGCAAAGAGGACCCAAAATGAACTGTTACCGAGAAAGAAATATCCATATTACCGCTTGCTCAACATGGAAGCGGGTAACAGGAGACTTCATATGTACATGTACAAATAAAGCAAAAATTTATTTGTGTACCTGTTATGTGTACAATATTTGGTGATTGCAGGATATATCAAATTTCGTACATACCTCACCCGTAGTCGATTTTGACAAGAAATAGAGGAACAACCAATACGTAAGAAGTTTTAATATATCAAAGTTTGACAGAACCACATTGGAACACAACAGAATTAATCCGAAAAATTATGGACAGTCCTGATTCCATTAAATAAGAACAAGTAAAGTATCATTGGTCGCGTTACAAAGCCTATGACATATACAAGAAGAATACATTTTGATACATTTGAATTCAGTAAAACCAATGCTTAACAGCGTGGACAAAACATTCCGCTGATGAATCTACTTGCGTTTATGCACGCCCCATTGCATTGCCATTTATATGACTAAACTGGTCTAATTGTATGTCTTGTATATTCCGTAGAAAAAGTCATGTAACTATACAACGAGATAAGGCATGTCGGGTGATTTGAGCGTGCCGATTATGCAAATAACAAGTCTATCCGGTGGTTAGTTTACTCTACATATTACATAAAGGACAAGGTGCTGCATCATTAGGCATGCATTGTTAGCTACTTGCTGAAATGAAAAATTAAACTTGCTTCTGATGCTTCAAATCAGTCGGAGTATGATGTTACTATCCAAAAACTAACGGAAATTTCAAATCATTACTACCCATCTCTGTTTAAATTTAGTTTTCCTGCAGCTTTAAAATTTATTTCTACCTCTGATCAATATGTTTGCATGGTTAGTAGATGAAAATTATTTTTATGTGGAAAATGATTACAAATAAACTCATCATAGAAACCAGGATTGAAATTTTGTATTTGCGCCAGACGCGCGTTTCGTCTACAAAAGACTCATCAGTGACGCTCGAATAAAAAAAGTTAAAAGGCTAAATAAATTACGAAGTTGAAGAGCATTGAGGACCAAAATTCCTATAAATTAAGGTATTCTATTCATGAGGTGAAAAGCCTTAGTATTTCAAAATTTCAAAGTTTTGTAAACAGTTAATTTATAATTATGACCATATCAATGATAATTCATGTCAACACAGAAGTGCTGACTACTGGGCTGGTGATACCCTCGGGGAATAAAAACTCCACCAGCAGTGGCATCGACCCAGTGGTTGTAAATAAACTCATCACAATGCACTCTAATATGATACTGTACAGAAATGTAAACCTTTAGCTGATGTGTTATATCCCTCATTATAAACAGTACACCCTTATCAGAGATGGTATGGGTATTGTACAAAGTCAAAGTCTTTATGTGTAAAAGGTTCAATAATTTCGAAGGTTTGGCTAAGAACGACTTGAAAACCCTAATAGCTTGTTTTGAAAACTGTGGGTGTTTCGTGAACGTGTTTGGTCGGTATGATGTAGAAATTCTGCAAAATCAGCAGAAAGAATAAGGGGTGTAGATCTAAGGTTCTTCGGGTTTCTGAAGGCAGATCAATGAGAGATTGTAAGAGATTTCTTTGTGCACCCGAAAATAAGCAGGGGTTTATAAGATTTGTAGGTGACTATGCACTCCCGCACTACAATGATTTGATTTGCAAGACCATGCCGATATATTTCATCAATTCACCGCGGATCTATATGCCCCTAGAAGCAAAGCACAATTAGTACATGGTGATCTCAGTGAATTCAGGGCTATCTAATAATGCCTGTTTAGTTAGACTACCTCCTTTGAGGCATTATTCAGAAAGCCCATTCTTCGACTTCCACTCTGAGTGTACGTCTTGATGAATGCTTACATCGCCAAAACACCGCCTAGATCAACAGAATTTGTCGTGCACACACGTTTGTTGTTGTCAGGGCAGTGGTTGTAGAGACCAACTTGCTCATCATATGTTTTTAGATCAATACCCAATATTTCATGTTTTTGCTGCTAGTGTCCTCCTACTTGATGTTGTTGGGGAGCCCTCTTTTAAAAATCATCCAAAACAAACAAACAAACCTGTCAGTGGTCTCCGACCTTGACGCTGTTGGTGCGCTTTCAAACCGACTGAAGATGTTTTTGTATCGAATATTTCGGAAGTATTACGAACGATGACATCCACATATTTTTTCTTTGAATTCCGTTACCTTTTAGACGGACGTGCATATGGATGTCTAGCGTTAGTGTAATATATACATAGTGAGCTGTCTTTGTAGCGTGATATCTCTGTGAATCGTGTTGGACGTATATAATTCACATACATATCGGGCTTAAAATCAGTTTTAGTAAAGTCTGCTATTGCATAGCTAAATATTAATATTTTGTCGATAATTTCCGTAGACATACATATGACGAACTGAATTTGTGCAACATTCGCAGAGCTTGATTCCATAGAAAATTTGTCTCAGTTATCATAAGGGACCATCGAGAAAAATTCCCTTTTTGACCTTTGACCACAGTTTTCAAAAATATGCACAACTTTGGCTCTCTACGGTTTGCCTTAATCAAAGGGTATATTATTTATATTTAAAATAAGATAAAAATTAGCCATGAGGTATTTTTGTCCATTGAAATATTGCCCTTCCATCTCTTTTTCTAAAGTATTCATTTTGCAATTGTACACGCTGCCTCTCCCTTTTAAAGGCTTTTGTTTTATGATATTCAATGCGGATTCAACGCATAAATGAACAAGACAGGAGGGTCAGTTACAGGAAAATAACGGGCGACGAAAACCCTTTTGTTGAGTTCTCCATCAACACATGATTATGTAATGTAAAATATGAAGTAAATATTAAAAATCTATCTCATATTTGCGGCATATCTGTTAACGTGTAAGTGTATTTGCTTTTCAAAACGATGATAAGACCGTCAAACCTGTAAGTTCATTTAGATAAAGATAGTTATTTAAATGTTTACACTTGACTTGACTATAGATAGTGACGTCTCAAATTTTGCTAACAATATAGTTTGTATCAATCAAAGGCTACGGATAAATATTTTTATTCGTAACTTAACGGACTTGTAAACCATGATTAGTAACGAATTTTCATAATTTGTTACGTATTAATCAGTCTTGCAACTTTGCCTAAGAGTTCGCATCAAAATGACGTTGAATGAAAATAAGGTGATCACCAACACAACTTAAATTACACAATTGTTTTCCGTTTTAACGAACTATTAAAAAGTACAAAACTAAATGAAAGAATGGCGATCTTATAGTTCAGTCGATTAAAACATATCTCGATATAGATGCCTACCTTTTCTGTTATTTACGTTTAGTTCATTTCAGTCAGTCGTTACTAGACTTTTTTTTGCAATGTATTTTATCCGATTTGAAATAAAATACACAATTTCACTTGTACCCAACCCTTCTCAAAAAAAAAAAAAAAAAAAAAAAAATCTACAACAACAAAAATAAAAGAAGTTCTAGTTTACATGATCACACATAACCATTTTATGAAACATGACTATTTCATGCCATTTATTTTCCAGCTATGAAATGTATTCTGGCAAACTGTTTGTCGCTGCATTTGATTTCGGGAGTACCCACTCTGGGTACGCATTTTCAGCACACAGTAACCCTGATTTCTTATACAATTGCGAATGGAAAATAATAATTTATTGTCCTGTAAAGCTCCAACATCTGTTCTAGTGAACAAGAACAATGAATTTGTAGCATTTGGGTTTGATGCATATGATAAATATGTGATGCATATGATAAATATGCTGTTAGTCTCATGAAAGACAATGAGGATTCAGACGACAGTGTCCAAGAGACAAAACGTTGTCTGACAAATGATGAATATCGTTATTTCCATCGATTTAAGATAAAGCTACATCATCAGGTAATTTGAAACTGGAAAAGATTTGTGAAAATGTATTTTCAGAGAAAAAGAAAATAGTTTTGTCCCAAGACAGGAGCCTGTAATTCAGAGGTTGTCGATTGTTGCTGTATATCATATTTGTTATTCCTCAACGCGTTTTGTTTTACATAAATTAGGCCGTTAGTTGTTTCCATTTGAATCGTTTTACATTACTCATTTCGGGATCGTTTAATGCTGACTATGTGGTACTGGTTTAACACATCGTTGAAGGCCGTACAATGATCTATAGTTGTTTAGTTCTGTGTCATTTGGTATTTTGTGGAGAGTTGTCTCATTGGCAATCATATTATATCTTCTTATTTTTGTATTTATGATAATTTAAATGCATTTTGGCCACGCATCGCCAGGAAAATACAATTGCGGTTGTCAAATCGCCAATTGACAGCGGTAACTCTTGAACTATAGTACTCTTATTACTTAAATGTAATGCAATTTTACGATATTTTTTCGTTGGGTAACAGTTACTTTCTAATCCACAGCTGACATGTCGTAACTAAAGAATGACCCGCCATTTTTAATTGCTTGGATCAACAAATATTCGATTACTAAAATATTACCGAAGATTAAACAACTCTTACCCCAAAAACGCCGTTTTGAAGTGCTTTTATCTTAATTTGACTCGTAAAATTGGGGTAATAATATTCAGTTTGTAAGTTTTCATGTGCATGACGTCACGTTCAGCCATGATGTCTATGCGCTAAAAACATTCTTGAAGTTTCGTGGAATTCTATTTTGTTTTATTTTTCAAATTCGTAATTTTTTCAAATTCTATCGTATTGTTTCTGTTTTGCAATGTAGCTGAAGAGACGACGCCGTCAATTTTGATTTGGCAGTCGAAAAAATATCCACGTAACTGACTCCAACAAGCATTGCAAGTAAAACTATGTTTGCGACGTCAAATCGCCAGTTAACGGCGCCAACTTTTCAACTACAGTACTGTTATTTCTTTGTTTTTGTTCGTGAGTTTCCTTCATCATCTTGGCTAATTATGATTGTTGATATTTTAAACTAACTAGAACGCATGGTCAATATAAAAATATCAAATAAATATCGCTCTATTATATATACTCAAGTGTTCCATGATTCTGTGTTGATTGTTTATTAAGGACAAGGTCGGTATACTTCGGCAAAACTCCGAATTTCAATAAGCAAAATTTCCTCTCACCAATCAATAAATGAAATATTTCATTGTCTATTATATGTGACGGATCCATAAATATATAAAATGAGCACAGCGGAATCAGTTTATTATTCATGCAGTCATTGGTTCCATCAGGATGAAATTTAAAAATAACAGGACAAGAGGTTTGCGTAAAAAAGGCAGGATGAGCAACTTGGCAAAATAAAAAGGCAGGATGACAATTTATGTTAAAAGTCAGGATAAACTAATAAAAAAGGCAGGACCGAATAGAGAGAAAAAAATGCAGGACCGAATAGAGAGAAAAAAAATGCAGGACAAAATGGTAGCTCTAGTATTTTTGTTGAAGTCACATGAAAAAGTTGAATATGTTTTGTATACTTGAATGGCTATGATTTACTATAAAACAAGAAAATCCTCTATACTATCAAAATCTTTCTTAAAGTATTGCTATTAAATTATTGTCTCTCCGTACACTAATTCGCCGATATTTTCCGGTATGCAGTGACCAACGGTGACAATTAGTTGTTAATTTCTGTGTCATATGGTCTCTTGTGAAGGGTTGTCTCATTGGCAATCATACCACATCTTCTTTTTATATTGAAGTAAAGATTCTGGGTACTGACGTTGTTTATCTTCTTAACTACGTGTTAAAGTGTTGTTTTATTTGTCTTTGTATATTTTAAAACTTTATGTTTAGTTCATTTTGCTAAAATACTTTTGGCGTGGCATGGTATGTATACATCCTGCCATTGTGTTATTTTGCAATGTTTTTTTTGTATTCTTGTCTTTTATTTTTGCGTATGTGCTCTGTCTATAGAGTGTCTATATGCCCCAAACACATCAAACGAATGGATAACAACTGCCATTTGCCTGACTTCGGTACAGACATTTTCTTATGCAGAAAATGATGGATTAAACCTGGTTTTAAAGCTAGCTAATCCTCCCACTTGTATGACAGTCGCATAAAATACCATTATATTGACAACGATGTGTGAACAAAACAAACAGACGTAATAGGTAAAATTTCAAAAGTTGGAGTAAAGCAGTCAACATTGTGTTATAATCTTAATCTCTATAAAACAAACAAATATGTAACAAAGAAACACAAAAGGCATATAGACAATTGCAAAATGAAAGACAAGAATACAAAAATCTACCATAGCATAATACCACAATGACGGGATGTATAAGTACAGAGCCAGGTCATATGTAACAAAGAGTAATCTGCAGTGTGAAATATCAAAAATACTTATTACTGTTATTACATAAAGTTTTATGCAGACAATCAATTTGAAAACCCTGATTAAAGATCAAAATGGCGAAGAAATGAAGGCATTAGATATTTTTGCAATTGCAATAGAATATATGACAAACGTAACAACGAGAAAACTAATCAGTCGTCTGATATATGTGGACATAAAAGACATACACTACGTTATTACTGTTCCCGCAATATGGGACGATCAGGAAAAAATGTTCATGCGGAAGGCAGCGGAGCAGGTTTGTAAAGTTCACAAGTAAAGTAGTAAAACAAATCGTGAATTACGAAATCATTGATTCAAGACAGACATGCGACTGTGAAAAATTCAGATGTTACGGAATAGATTATTGATAAAATCGTACAACTCAACAAGTCACCAGAATTGGATACTTTTTTTGCTTACCATACACGTGCTTTGGCGACGGAAAAGGGAAAACAAAGGAGAATTGTCCCTTCGCAGAGATATTTCCTAATTCCCGAATTTCCAGCATTTCATCCAGAAATTCGTTGAATACAAAAGTCCAATAACAGACAAAATTCAGACAAAAACTCATAAAATTAGTTGACTCTTATGGAAAAGTCCCCAAAATTATGGCCAATTTACGAATGTGTGTGTGTTTACTAGAGTTTTCTTATTGATTTGAATTTTACAGACAAGCAAGAAGATATAAAAGTAACAAAACGTAAAACCGTTATATATAGGAGCAGCTCCTCTGATCTCCGAGCGAAAACAGTGTATAGTTTATGTTCATTTACCTGGTTAAAGAGCAACTTACAAATGTAGATGTTTTACTCCAGGTTCCGAAAATATCTTTTACCTCTGTTCAGTTTTGCAGAAAACTAGGCACATACAAAATATCTAATCTGTGTTTTGCCCTATGATTTACACAAAACTCATGAAATTTTGTTAGGCACTATGGATGCTATAGGTCTTGATAATTCGAAATATTGTTTGCACAGTTCACAAAGCGGTGATGTTTTGTTCTTGGCTTTCAAATATTCGGCCTTGAGCGTACCTAATGAAGGTAAATTCAGAAAAGCACTTATTCTATGAGTTTGAATGTCCCTCTAGTATCTTTCGCCCCTCTTTTAGGACGCATGAAATTTATGATGTGTTGTTTCCATTTAAACTAGTGAAAACTAGAATACAATTTCCAGCAAATATTTGCAGAAATATATTTTACTAAGATTACCAAAGGTCGGTCTTTCATTTGATCAATCTTGACACCCCTCTGTGTGTTTAACAACAAGAAAACCCTTTAAATATTCATTACCTATAACTATAACATAACTTTTCGTTCGTCCGAAAATAAAAATTGTCTTTCCTTTATGAATAATGACAATCAAACTATATAGAATTGCGTCGCTTGCAATTAATATATTCATTTAAATCATTTAATATCATGAACAACATAAAATTGTTTTAAAACATTTTTATCATAAGAAGTACAACAACTGATGAAACGAGTTTACTACTTAAAATCCCCAAGAATCAGCAAAGGTTGTTTTGCAATAAACTAGACGTGTTGTGTTTCCGTGTAACGAAACTCGATAAGGATTTCGCTATCGGAACACCTTAAATAGAAGCACAAAACAATGCAGTTAGGACAACTCGATTAAAAAACAACCCTAACGGATTTTTCTTAATATCGAAAAGACATTGATTTTCTCCAAACATCGGTATAACAGCATAACAAAAATACTCCAAGGTAAATTAAAAAAGGGAAGTGCATGAGAACTGACAAAATCAAATGTTAACAACCAACGGAATTAGTGAAAGTCATATTCTTGACTAGGTACTTGCTTTTCCTAAAGAAACGAATGTCGCCTCGACTTATCTCCATACTATAATTTGTGTATATAAAAGATTATAACAAACAAATAATCTTTCATTCATGTAATTGCACAGCTGCTTTAAACATGCAATAGCCACAGAGACGGGTGCTAACATTCAAATAATGACAACTTATTTGTTTTACCTTAATAATAAAGTGTTCCTGATTATTGTTTGTTTTAAACTGGATACCCGCCTGAGCAAAGACACATATGTGTTCGAACGGAAATCTTATATTGCGGTTTATTTAATTGGGACATGTCAAAATAAAAAGCCAATACATCGACGAAAGAGCAAAAAAAATAAGCATACCATCCATATTATGCACCAGTCAAACAAACAAACAAACAACAGTTAATTTATATTGTGATAAACAGTTTACAGGTTCTTACAGGCACTCATAGAGTAGAAGAAAGAAAACTCTGTTCTTAGCACACGCAAAATTTTGATCGATTGAATAAGAATACAAATGTATGCACTTAACAACGTACAAAAAAATCTGTTACATTACTCTAAAAATCGTATTATCATGCTTTCATAAAATTCTCCGTTTATAAATTTTGAACTTACAAATAAAATCTGTTAAACTACTCTATATAACCGTACCATCATGCTTTTATAAAATTCTCCGTTTATGAATTTTGAGCTTATCAAAATCCTAGTTTTCAACTCATTCAGGCGAACTTTCACCTTAGATGAGTTTGTAAGTTCGTTTTCTGAATCATCTGTAAATTTTGAATTTATATCTTCTGATGTTTTAAATATCTATAATTTTTTCTTAATTTTGATCATTTTATGAATTAACTGTTGGCAAAAGTATGAATTATTCGAAATACTAAGGATTTTCTTATCCCAGGCATAGATTACCTTAGCCATTTTGGCACAACCTTTTGGAATTTTGGTCCTCGATGCTCTTCAACTCTATACTTGTTTGGCTTTCTAACTATTTTGATCTGAGCGTCACTAATGAGTCTTATGCAGACGAAACGCGCGTCTGACGTATTCAATTAAAAGCCTGGTACCTGTGATAACGATTGAGATTGACCTTTCCGATCGACCGATAATTTTAAAGTGTTGCATTCGTTTACAATTGACAAAAAAAAAAAACAAATTGAAATACCACAAGAGGAAAAAAATCTCGTTTTTTCTCAAAGGTAGAACTGCAGATACCACAGCCTTAGAACGACAGCCAGATGGTTTACTTAAGGTCGTAATCCCAACATGTGGCGGTGCTTGGGGTGGTACTGCTAATGATACTTTCGTGAGGTTTTGGAAGAATGTATTCAGTGCACAAGCAGTGATGAAAGTAAAATCAAAAGATTCATTTGACTATATGCTCCTAATTCACGAATTTGAAGTAAAAAAGGTTGATCAAACAGAAATGACTTCTGATATAGTTATTACACTGCCTTTTAGCTTGGTAGAATCGAGAAAACACTATGGAGGAATAAATGCAGCAATAAAGAGATCTAGCTATGGTGATTCCGTTTCCTTTATTGGTACACAAAAGTTAAGCATGAACCCACAAACCTTTAGAGAATTATTTAAGACTACTATCGACCAAATTTTCCAGCATCAAAAATTTCAGACGTACAATATATCATTATGGTTGGTGGCTTTTCAGAATGTGAACTTGTACAAAAAGCAATGAAAGATAAATTTCCGAAAAGGAAATACACATTCCAGAAGAAGCTGGTCTAGCAGTGCTTAGAGGGCCATGGTATACGGTCATCAGCAATATAAGACACGCAGGTAAGTTAATAAAAAGAAATAGTAGTTTAACAATGTTCTTTTTGTCAAATATACAGATCAAGAGAAAGAAAAAAACGAGAGAATTGCATAAAACTTCGTCAAATTGTCACAATAGGGACTTTGACACAATTGATGAATTAGCAGATCAGACGACTATTCTAAAACAATTGTGATATAAGACCGTGTAAACGTGTATATCGTTAGTTAAGACCAAGTATTGTGGTGAATCAATCGTGATGATACCAATAGGTCGAATGTTTGCAATTTTCAATAAAATTGAGAATGGAAATTGGGAATATGTCAAAGAGACAACAACCCAACCAAAGAGCAGATAACAGCCGAAGGTCACCAATCGGTCTTCAACACAGCGAGAACATCCCGCACCCGGAGGCGTGCTTCAGCTGGCCTCTAAACAAAAATGTGTACTAGTTCAGTGATAATGTTTAACCTCACCAGTTTTGTTTGCATCCTTGTCTCTTCTTAATCGATTAACAAGATTGAACATTGATAATCTACTGTCACCTTAAATAACCAAACTTCATTTAATAATTTATTCATTAAGTATAATACTTACAATATGACCTTTAACTGGTTTTAAGGAAATACACTACACAGTTAGTAATGCAAAACATTTTAAGATAAATTCATTGTTTTTATTACGAAAATTTCTTGAAATAAGATGCATTATTTGAGATTGCCCTTTTAACAATTCAATCATTGCAAATATGTTAAATTGTTTGAATTTCAATATATCAATTAATGTTATTTTATTTGTATTTTAATCAACAGTTCGTTATACTGTGAGGTCATTGAAAACCCGAAATTATTTGTGGTGGCTATTGATTTTGAAACAACTTATTCAGGAAACGCTTTTCAGCAAAGAGTACGCCAAACGATATTTACATGTGCAGTTGGCAAGATAGTTCTTTGGTGTCCTCTAAAGCTCCGACATCCGTTCTTCTCGACAAAGAAAACAAGTTTGTGGTTTTCGGATACAAGGCAGAAGCAAAATATATTTAAAGGCTTGAAACCATTGATTTAGATTTTGATGACGAGGACACAAACCTAAAGAATGTGTTTCATTATTTTAATCGATTTAAAATGGTGTTGCATAAACAGGTAACCTAGTTAATTTAAGGGACTTTTGTATTTTATTCAGACAAGGCAATAGACATGTTAGAGAGTGATTCTAGAGGTTCCTTTCAACAAAATATAACATCAATTGGCACTTAGTTTTAGGTGCAGAATTATGCAGTGAAATGCGACGTAAACCTTCTCTGTGATCTTGTGGCAGCTTGCTCTCAAGTGCGGAAGTTTTACACAGTTTTTAATGGGTGCCATCCACCAGGGCCAATCGGGGTTTTAAAGATAGGTTAAATAAGCGACCAGTATTTTGATAATGGAACAACCTTAACTTAAAACAGAACCCCAATTTTAGTGACTAAGCTGTTCATAATCTTAGTGATCATTTCTTTCTTTCACAATATTTCGGTTAAATGCATGCAGATTTAAGAAAGGTTATTTTCAAAAATGTCTGACCTTCAACTTTAAGCGGTCGTTTTCTTCATCATGAAGTTGTTTTAGCCCAAACAAATTATATTCTCCAGACACCCAGAAAAATATATATACAATCAGTAGTTGTCGTTTGTTGATGTGGTTCATAAGTGTTTCTCGTTTCTCGTTTTTATATAGATTAGACTGTTGGTTTTCCCGTTTGAATGGTTTTACACTAGTAATTTTGGGGCCCTTTATAGCTTACTGTTCGGTGTGAGCCAAGGCTCCGTGTTGAAGACCGTACTTTGACCTATAATGGTTTACTTTTATAAATTTTGACTTGGATGGAGAGTTGTCTCATTGGCACTCATACCACATCTTCTTATATCTATAAAACAAAAATACAAACACAAGCTCAATCTCAAACAAAACAAAAAGAAATAAAACGAAAACAATTTAGAATTTAAAACAAAGGCGAACGATACCAAGGAATATGCAAAACATATAAGTCGCAGTAAACTAGAATCTCCATGGAAAAACGCGGAAAACAAGGAAAAGACGAACAAGTATCAAAACACACCATTAAAAAGATTGAACAACACGAAACTCATCAGAACCCGGGATGCATTCAAATTCCTCTGATGGAAAATCAGTTCCTGCTCCACATGTGGTTTCGTTGTGTTGTTCGTACATTGCTAGCACAAATTATGTGATAAGTCTCATTCGATGATGTAAAAATCACGGAAAAGGGACGAAATATTAGGTTACAATTGGCATTCTAAGATCAAAAAAGATATTATTTCGTTTGAGCTTTCAAATTTGTAAAGGTTAACGACCCTTTCAATAACTTTTTCTTCAGAAAAAATTCAAATACGACGATCAAAGACCAGAACGGAGTGCAAGTCAGGGCACTGGATATATGTTCATTTGCAATAGAATACCTAAAAGAGCACGCAATATGCACATTGTTCAAGTCACTAACTAATGTGAAAACAAAAGACATGCACTACGTGCTCACTGTTCCAGCCATATGGGACGACAAGGCAAAATTATTCATGAGAAAGGCTGCAGAAAAGTTGTGTATTTCTCTTTAAGTATACATTTCGACTTAAACTTTGGGCCCTGCTTACATAAGAGAATTTTAAATCGAATAAATGAGTACTATAAGAAAACCTCTGATCGCTATGCTTAAAAGAGGGCGAAAGATACCAGAGGGACTTTCAAACTCATAAATCGAAAATAAACTGACAACGCCATGGCTAAAAAAAAAGACAAACTGACAAACAATAGCACACAAAGCACAACATAGAAAAATAAAGACTAAGCAACACGAACCCCACCAAAACTGGGGTGATCTCAGGTGCTCCGGAAGGGTAAGCAGATCATGCTTCTTATGTGGCACCCGTCGTGTTGCTAATGTTAGTACAAACCCGGTAATAAGTCTAATTCGGTAGGTCACATTCGTGAAAAGGGAACGGGATTGTAGTTACGACATAAGGAACATATCCGATATCATCTGTGAAACGGATATTCTATAACGGTCAACCAACTCGTGATGGCGTCCGTAAAATTTACGAAGGGATGATTTCAACTGCACCATTTGGAACTCTTGGTTTAATAGCTTCCTGTGGGCAGTAACCTTCTATCAAGGAAATCATGTTAGGAAATACAAGCCAGGAATATCGTATATATATTGGGAGATATAGACTCCGTATGCAGGCGCTGCTGGAATGTTGCTACAAAGAAATAGAAAGTTCCTAATTTGGAAACTGAAATAATCTATTTTGTCGTAAAGTTGTGTTTTCAACCGACCTTCACTGTCAATTTCTAGATTTTAGTCAATATATGAGGCAGACTTAATTGTATCTGTTATATCCTTTATCTCAAACTCAATGGGACAGATGCGTTCAACATAGTAACCAAATTTTTAATTATTTAGTGAGAGAACATCATCTTTATAGCGGAAAGTAAAGTTAAAGGATACTGCTACTTCTTATCTTTCTTCTTAAGGAGTTCCTGTATGAAGTCAGCCTCATAAGAATAAAGGAACAATTCGGCAAGAAGAGGGCACAATTGGTTCCCATGGGAATGCCGATAGTTTGTTGAAAACACGTCTCCAAACGTAACAAATATGTTGTCGATCAAAAATCAAGCATCTTGATAATGTCAGTTTCAGAGAATTTTTGTTAGAATCAGAGTTTTTTACAAAGTAAGATTTATCCCTCCCTAAGACAAGATACTTGTATCTACGTTGGCCATTCAAACAAAGCAAAACCAACTCTTTCAATTTTCTTTTAGTTTGGAATGGGAATACTTGTGTAAAGTGTAGAAAAGTCAAATGTTTTAATACTATTGCAAGATGAAAGAGTCTTAGATTGTATGTACTCTAAAAGTTCTAAAAATTCGTTTGAGCAATTAACACTTTAAATGGCATGTTGAAATAAGTTGAACAATTAAGCTGAGAAGAACAACTGAAATCGACACATCACAAGTTTTAGGGTCATCATCATGTATTATTTGACAATTACGATATGATGTGTATGCATGTCTCAAAACACGAGAAGGTTTTTAGCGATCTGCGAAATTTATATACCAGAATAGTTTTAATTTAAAAATTTACCAAATGTGTCCTATTTCATATATATTATGATATTTTGCCCAAGCCTGGAATCGAATAGCGGTTGAAGACTGCATGGCAAAAGACGCGTATTCTGCTTATGAACACAATATTCCTCCTTTTATAGTTTTGAACTTTACCCTCATTTGTTTGCACTTTGTTTGGATATTCAAAATGGTGTTGCGAGACTTGATCATCGTTGAACTGTTTTCTATTTTAAATCCACAATATTATATTTAGGCAGGAATAAAGGGAAACGATTTGACAATAGATTTAGAATCAAAAACAGCTTCCATATATTGCCTGGAATCGCGAAGAAACAGGGATAATTATAACACCCTTTCAGACACAAGCAAAAATAACACAAAGTATTTAGTGTTAGATTTAGGAGGTTTGTTGAAAATTATATCAATATTCATTTCTCTATCAGTAAATGTTTTCATGATTATGCAAAAATTCGCTAAAAGACAATAACTTGGATTTCATGTTTAATTCAACTTTGTCTATACTCTTTATCCAAATTACTATTGTTTGTATTTAGGATTACCATCAAATCAATGCAAAATTAATATGAATTCAGAAATTATTGCGATGTTTTAGTAATGCGAATAATGCGACTGGGTGAATATCGCAATAATAAGAACTCGCATTCTGATATATGATAGATAAATCTATATGCACAATTTCCTCAAATTGCAATAATTAATCTCGCTTTTTGTCCACATTTCAAAAATCGCAATAATAAATGCATTATAGAATGTAAATAAATGGGATATGTGTCCATGGGACACAGATGATGCCCGCTTGCATATAAGATTATAAAGGGACATAACTCAAGAACGGTAAAAGTGACACTACACAAATTTGTACTTAATCTGAGTTTTGTGGTAATAAGCATTGTGTATAAGTTTCATAACATTTGCTTGAGACAAACTTAAGTAAGAGAACAAAAACCAAAAATTCGTCAATTTTTCCATTTGTAAAGGGAATAATTCTAGAACAGTAAAAGTGAGGCCACCAAAATTTAAACTTGATCTGTTTTGTGGTAATAAGCATAACATATAAGTTTCATAACATTTGTTTGAGGCAAACTAAAGTAAGAGAACAAAACGAAAAATTCGTCAATTTTCCATTTGTAAAGGAATAATTCTAGAACAGTAAAAGTGAGTCCACCAAAATTCAAACTTGATCTGTTTTGTGGTAATAAGCATAACATATAAGTTTCATAACATTTGTTTGAGGCAAACTAAAGTCAGAGAACGGAAACGCAAAAAAATTCAGTAATTTTTCCATTTGTAAAGGGACATAAATCAAGAATGGTAAAGTGACGTACGTACGTACTTACGGACGGACGGACGTACAGACGAACAAGGGTAAACCTTAATGCCCCTCCGCTACCGCGGGGCATAAAATTGCAAAGTGGATAGTTTACATGTTTCTATGATCTTTGAAGTTTAATTAAGGTGTATCATTTAATTTTATTAGTATTTTATATAGTTGACTTAGTGAATTCGTATGGGATGTGATGTGTGTATGACAGGAGACGAATGACATATGGACGCACCAGATATCAGTCCTTTTTGAGTTTATGCAATTCCTTCAAGTTTGGTTTATCCGGATTTTTATCTTTTAATCGATTTATGAGTTTTGAACATCAGTAAATTATCGTTGCTTTAATTCACATTTAAATTATTGGAGCTACGGTATATAAGGCATCTCTTAAATTAAAGATAAATAATCACAAACAAAATCCAATTTCTAAAGTTGTAAATCATTTTGGTTATAAATGTCTTGAGAAAAAATAAAAACAACACGTTATAAATTTGATGCGTCCGAAGCGCTTTTCTGAATTTACCTTCACCAGGAACACTCACAGCCGAATATTTAAAAGTCAAGGATGTATAAGGACCGAAAACGTTCCAGAGCTATAAATCAAAAGGACCTAAAATAGCCATATCCATCTAAGGTCAACTTTGCTTGAGGGAGTTGAGGATGCATTCTCAAAATTCCACTAACAAAATTCTGCAGAAAGTTAAAGGCTGAACCGTTAACATCAATTTTATCTCTGTACAACAAAACCCACAAACAGTATCTTTAAAAAAGACACACTACAAATTTGTAATAATCTTCTTGTGAAGAGAACGTCAGGTGCAATCAATTTACATTTAGGCATTTTGGGTCGACTGCTTTGTCCTTTCAATCAAAGTGCTTGTAAGCACCGAAGAGTAAAGATTGCTTTAATTTATCAATGGAAAGTAGAATTAAACATTGCAATGTATAAAGCATTGGTTGTAGTTGATTCAACTACAATTATGGACAAAGGAAGATTACTCAAATTTTAAAGATGACTTTAACAATGACATCATTGATATTTTAATAACATATATTTGATTCCTGCGCCTTGCACAGGTTATGTAATTTTCTTGACAAGTGTAACATCATTTTGTAACTTGAATATCTGAGCATATATTTCATTGATAAATTTCTGAAAATGTTCATGGATAAGATGTATAAAATGTTATGATCAATGCACTAGGTTAAGCTAGCTATAAAACCAGGTTTAATCCACAATTTTCTACATATTAAGAAAATGCCTGTACCAAGTCAGGGATAAGACAGTTGTTATCCATTCGTTTGATGTGTTTGAGATTTTGATTTTGGCATTTGCTAAGGAATTTCCGTTTAGAATTTTCCTCAGGTTTGTATTTTGTTATTTTACTTTTATGTATCTCAAAGTAGTGGTAAACCTTGGAAGATTTAGATATCAAGTCAGTACCATACGGTTTTGACTGCATTTCATGCAATCTCTACCCAAAATGAATGACAAACAATCTCGTCGTTGTAATGTATGCTTAAGGTTGATATAACATCAAAGATTCATACTACTAGACAACCAAATCTATGAGTCAAGTAAAATATCTGTGAGATTCGTCGAAATAAAAGGATGTTTGTTTGAATAACATAATACATCGACAGTCATACAAGTTACAGGTTTAGCTAGCTACAAAACCAGGTTTAATCTACCATTTTCTACATAAGAAAATGCCTGTACCAAGTTAGGATTGTGACAGTTGTTATTCGTTGATGTGTTTGAGCTTTTGTTTTGCCATTTGATTAGAGACTTTCCGTTGTGAATTTTCCTCAGAGTTCGGGTTTTTGTTATTTTACTTTCTAAAACAACTACAGTTAATTGCATGATTGTTTTTGGCTTGCTTAACGTCCACTTGTAAAGGTGATGCGAAAGATACCAAAGGGACATTGAAACTCATTGGTCGAAAATAAACTGACAACTCATTGACAAAATCGAAAAACGATCAAAAGACAAACACCATCAAAACAAAACATAGAAAACCCAAAGACTGAAAAACATGAATCCACGAAAACCGGGGTGATCTCCGAAAAGGTAAGCAGAACTGTTCCACATGTGGCACCCGTCGTTTTGCTAGTGTAAGTACAAACCCGGCGATAAGTATAATTGAGTAGGTCACTTTTGAAGAAAACAGGACGTGATTGTGGTTATTACATTTGGAACTTATCCGTTTACAATATACCATGTATACGGTATTTGTAAATATTTCATTAAGTGATTTTGAAAATTCAAGTATACCTGGGCAAGATCTTAGAAATTTTATCAATTATGCGGAACAGGGATAAGAATGTTGAAGTTCTGCTACTTTTCTAGATTTGATTTTTTAAAATTAGTATTTCAAATTAATGAACGTATGACTGTTTTAACTTCAAACAGCCCTTCCACTCAATGGTATTTGACATCATCCTTAGAGTTAAGTTTTCAATATGATTTGCTGCTGCTTTATTTCTGAATGTCATACGAAAAACAGCTAATGTAATCAAGAAAATATTACAGAGGTTTTATTCATGCAAGAAACGTGTTTGGGTTCTAATTATATGTTTATGAATGTAGAATTTCCTGAATTCGCAAAATCAAATCTCGCAATTTTGTCCTTTCTTCAAAATGGCAATAATAAATTCTGAATTAACAGTATATTAATCTTGCTTTTTTTGTTTGTTTGTGTTCATTACATTGCAAGATATCTACATTTTCCAAGGTGGAAAAGCTGATATTACAGTACATAAACGTCTACTAGATGGTTCCTTAGCTGAGGTTTTACCACCAAGTTGAGGAGACTGGGATGGAACAGCTGTTGACCAGGCTAATATAGAACTTCTCCGTTGCGTGTTTACGAAGGAAGTCGTTGAAGAATTTCAATCAGATGAATTGGAGGACTACACTAATGTTTTGTTAAAATTTGAAGTTAAAAGCGGTCAGTTACGTCAGACCTGAGTACTGATATAGTCATTTGATTACATCTCTCTTTGGTTAGAAAAACCGAAAAACTCTGTAAATCAGTACAGTCTGCAATCATGCAGTCGTCCTACAAAGATTCAGTTTATTATACTGCACCTCAAAACTTTATGTCAAACCTGAAGTATTTCGAAAACTTTTAAACCAACTATAGATGCATTAATCAGTCATCTAGGCAAACTCCTAAAGAATCTAAATCTCTCTGATCTACATCATATTATAATGGTAGGTGGATTTTCCGAATGTGAGTTTGTCCAAACCGCAATGAGGAAAAATTTCCAAATAAGAAAATCATTATTCCTGACGAGGCTGGGCTGGCAGTCTTAAAAGGTGCCGTTTTATTTGGACACCAACCAAAGAAAATTAGTAAACGCATATTGAAAAAGACATATGGATTTCAAACTTGGCCAGAATGGGATCCAGATATTCAACCCAAGAGCAAAAGGGAACGAATTGATGGAGTATACCGTTGCAAAGATGTTTTCAATAAATTTGCTAAGAAAGGTGAAAAGTTGAAGAAGGACATTCTCATAGACAAATATTGCAGGTGTTAAAACCTGTAAAAAACCCTAGAGCGTACAGTATACATATCAGATGACACAAATCCGCGATATGTCACAGATTCAAGCTGTCAGCGCCTTGGGAATCTCGTTGTCCCAATACATACGCTCAAAAAGGAGAGACTCTTGAAATTGAAGAAACAATGATATTTGGTGGAACTGAACTTCTTTATAGAGCAAACCATATGAAAACGAGTGAAATTTGTGATACTCAGTTTGAATTAATTTAGCGAAATAAAAACATGATATAATTGTTTACAACATAAAACCAATAGTCATTTTCTACAATTAATTTTGTCACAAAACTCATTTTATTGTCAGTAAATAAGTATTTACCTGACAAATTCTCAAGTGATAGTGTATCAATATCCAAACTTATGACCATTTGAAAAATGGACTGGAACAATAGAAAATGAAATAGTAAAAGACCGGCGGAAGATAATGAAGGAAGTGACAAACTTACAACACCATGACGAAAAAAACCGATGTACGACCACAATATAAACAACATTTTACCAAAAACTTGAAAGCTACAGACTGAGCAACACGAACCTTACTAAAACACGGAGATGATCTCAGGTGTCCGTGAAAGGTAAGCAGATCCTGCTCCACATGCGGCTACCGTTGAGGAAAGAGTACGGGATTATGATTATGACATTTGGAACATATCCATCGTCATCTGTGAAACAGATATTCCATAACAGTGAACCAACTCGTGTTGGCGTCGGAAGACAATAACGTCGCCAATTAGAACCTTTGGTTTACTAGTTTTTTGTAAGCAGAAATTCTCTATCAAGGAAATGCAAGCTTTAAAATATCGTTTCAACTAGGAGATATATACTCCATATACATGCGCTGCTGGAATGTGGTTATATAGACCTACCGTGCAAGACCCTTATGGGTAGTCAAGGTCGTTACCCCACCCCTTCCGTCGGTTATATAGAAATAGAAAGCTCACAATTTGGAGCCTCATTGTTAATTTCTAGATGCAACTCAAGATATAAGGCAGACTTAACTTTGTCTTTTGTATCCTTAATTTTATGTCCGATCGGATATATATCAAACATTGTCACTTTGATTTATTTAATGAGAAGACATTATTTTTATGGCGGAACGTGAAGTTAAAGGATAATGCTATCTTCTTTTCTCTTGTATGCAGAAGATGCCATGGGTACAATCCAGAATCATAAGTCAATAGCTACCATTGGCATAAAGTAAAACACCGAAAACAAAACCGGGAGGATCTCAGGTATTCCGGAAGGGTAAGCAGATCCTGTTTTACCATAGGCACCTGTCGTGTTGCTCAAAACGATGATGACTCGCCAATGGTGATTAAAATCCAACACTCTGTGTTTTATGGTAAATTGCAATGAAACAAAACCAATGGAAATGAAGGAGTCAGAGACCCAATATCACTTTTTGGCCTGTCATGACGATTCAGTCAGTTCAATATCATTGCTGTCTATGAATAATGCAAGGAAAATGGGGTATACATTAATCAAACATCTACTAAACAACAGCACACACACACACACACACAAAAAAAAAAAAAAAAAAAAAATCACATCTATCTAAATGTATCGATAACTTTCCGAGCGCCTAAATAGTCTATAAAAATTGTGGATTAGTTATAGAGGACACTATCAACTTATCCAGCCGACATAGATAGTCTTCAACATAGCCTTTTACAGATCATTTGAAGGATAAAGACAATTTTACGAACACTGTAGAAACTAACTGGAACTTTTCAAAGACACAATTGTAAACAGTGTAAACAAACATGTCCCCAAAAACCATCAGTGGAAAACAAGATGTGCTCTTTATGAACCAAACCATCAAGCGACTAATCAGAAAACGTCAACGTAGATACAACACAGCAAAAGATATGATACACCAGAAAACTGGAAAAATACATAACAGCTAGAGATATTGTCAAGCAGACCATGACAGAGGCCTACGATAGATACATCAAGGGTATGTTAACCGATGGCAGTGGTGATGAAGAACAGAAAAAGCCTACCACGAGAAAGAAATTCTGGTAATACATCAAGTCCAGGAAAAAGACACAGTCAACATATCAACCTTGAAGATTAGCTCTGGAACAGAAGTAATAGACAGTAAAGGAAAGCTGTTATACTTAACGAACAGTGTGATAGTGTATTTACAGACGAAAATATGAATACAGTGCCATCCCTTGAAACAGCAACATCCAAGACATAGACAAACTACGAGTAACAGAAAATGGCGTAAACAAACTTCTAAGAAAGCTGGAAAGCCAAAGGGCAGGCATGATACTAACTCGAATTCTAAAAGAGGCAACGGACCAAATATCACCATTTCTGACATATATATTTAATCAGACTTTGGAAACTGGGACAGTACCATCAGACTGAAAGCTAGCCAACATTACAGCTATTTACAAGAAACGATCGTACACAAGCAGTCAACTACAGGACAGTCTCTTTTACCTCAGTATGCTGTTAAAAACAATGGAACATATCATCTACCGTCATGTAATATTCCATTTGGAAAAATATTTTAGTGGACTATCAAAATGGTTTCAGACAACATCGTTCCTGTGAAACTCAATTAGTGAACACCATAAGATCAGTCACACGATCCTTAGATATGAGAGAACAAATACATATGCTTGTCTTAGATTTTTCAAAGGCATTTGACACAGTTCCACACCAGCAGTTATTACAGAAAATGAGCTACTATGGTATCCGAGGAAATGTTCTCAGCTGGATCAATGCTTGGCTTACCCAACGAAATCAACGAGTGTGTGTAGATGGTGAAATGAGTGAAATGAAAGCAGTACATTCCGGTGTACCCCAGGGGACGGTCCTTGGACCCCTATGTTTCCTGCTGTACATCAACGACTTGGCGATTTTATATCGCCATGTACCAGTTACGACTGTTTGCTGACGACTCACTCTTGTACAGAAGCGTCCACAATTCTGAAACATGCCAGCAGCTGCAACAAGCTCTTGCGCTACTTGTAGAATGGGCCAGACGCTTGCAGATGACATTCCATCCAGCAAAATGTTTCATCCTTAGGGTGAACAGAAAACGCAACCCTGTTGTTTACAACTAAAATATGATGGGGATTACCTGAAAACTGTTCAGTACTACCCATACCCATACCTATAATTAAAGCTTCATCCCTAGAACAATTGTTGACTGGAACCAACTACCTGAAAGCGCCATCAAGCCCCCACAACCGACGCCTTCCGGGTCCGTGTGTGGAGTTCTTGACGTAATTGCGGATACCTGATTTTAACCCTGTACAGTTGTTGCAAACATCACATAATTTTATTTGTTTTCGTTCCTGTAAATACACGATAATAGTTTTGTTTATTTTAACTTGGCTTGTACTGGTTGACACACGCACAGTATATCTGCGTTATGGAAATTTCGACTGCAGATTAACCACATAGAAGTAGAAGTAGAAGTAGAAATCAATCATGCATTTACTGTATACTTGCGATTTTAAGACTCCCAAAGAGTTTAGTGGACATCCCCTTACAGCATAAACAGCATAGTCAGCTGTTTATCAGTATTTAGGTTACTATGTACAAAATTTAAAGTTAATTGTCATGAAGGAGATTTAGTGTAAATGTAACAAAATAGAGCATCTACCTTTTTGGATGATAAGATTCCATGTCTTGGTGTCGTGACTTAACCTAACATGTTATAAATAATATCTGTTGTAGGGGTATGGTTATGGTGTTTGTCCGTCCTTCTGTCCATCCGAAACATACCAATACTCATCCAGACAACCGTTGTGACATAAAGGTTTCATACTTCGTAGGATTATTTGTCGTCATATTCTCTTGACGATGCCTTATCGTCCGTTTGATTCTTAACAATTTGTATAGAACTTTGACATTTTTTAGTATTTTAACAATGTGAATGCAACTCCTCTAGGTTCGTTTTACAGAAAGCTCTCATACATGTACATTATAGAGTTGTTTACTATGATGTGTAGTTAACCACATTATACCGACTTTATAATTTTTCAATGTTTATGGAAGTTAAAGGACTATAAGCATACTTTTTTCTATCAAACTGCAATACAATAATCATGCAATGGTTTGATAAAATGTTCAGATTTAGAGTCCTGGAATTTCAGACAAGTTGCATTCAGTTTTGTGGTGTAATCCGGCAGAGGTAGATTATTATGTAAAAGTCGATACCATTTGGTAGGTTCAATTATTAGAATATAACAAGAAGGCAATCACAAACCTTAAAAAGAAGGGCATTAGCTTCGAGATATAAAAGAAATACAATTTGATTTTGTTTTTGTTCAATCATTAATGAGAGTCATTTATAGTGAACATATAATTCGGTTTTAGCAGCCAGTTTAATTCGATTTGGTCAAAGTAAACTACGAAACATCGCTGATGAATTATTCACTTGCAATTGAATAATTCGACCTCATTGATTCCATATTCATGAGACCTTCAATTTAACCCCTTAGGTAAAGATTGATTACGCATGTATTATGCGTGCGCTCTACAGAGAGTCAAAATGTAAACAAGCATATAACTGCCACTACCCAGGTTAAAGCCTCTTCCGAACATTTGAAAGTCCCGACTATGTACTGGTTACCTAAATTACACAAACAACCATTTAAATTCCGTTTAATCTCCGCATCTAGTAAGTATTCTACTACTAATCTGTCAGTTATTTTAACTACCTCCTTACTACTATCAAAGAACTAGTTATTAACGTTTGTAATAAAGCTTATGAAAATAATGGTATTAATTATTGTTATAGCGTTAAAAATTCTTTACAGGTTATAGATAAAATACATGCTTTTGATGGTAATTTTAATTCTGTTGACAGTTATGATTTTCTACTCTCTACACTACACATCCACACAATCTTATCAAGAAAAGTTTTCATATTTATTTAAATAGTCTTTTGAAAATCGCATTGCAAATTTATTTGCTGTAACTCGTTTAAAGCCTTTTCTGTAACGAAAAGGAAAGTATGTTAGATACACTTACTGGAAATGTGAAGATATGATTGAAGCTTTAAATTTTCTCCTGGACAACATATATGTACCTTTCGGCGATAAAGTATATCGACAAGTAGTAGGTATTCCTATGGGCACTAACTGCGCCCTTTAGTAGCAGATGTATTCCTGTATTGCTATGAATCTCAGTTTATGACCAAACTCAGTAAAGACACGTCATTGTTACATTTGGTTGATACATTCAACAATACCTATCGTTATCTTGATGACATTTTTCGTTAAATAATCCAGAGTTCTCTATATATACTACCGAAATTTACCTAAAGGAACCTACTTTAAATAAATCTAACATAAACAGCAGTAGTTCTTTTCTAGATTTAGACATTTCAATTTCTAAAGGAAACTCTATTCTAAAATTTACGACAAAAGAGACGATTTTTCATTCCCTATTGTTAATTTTCCTTTTTAGACGGCGTTCGTTATGCCCGTGTGTGAAGTGATGTCATAGATTTTAACGAACGTAATCGATGCATCACTGGTAAATTATTAAGTCAGAGATTTCGTTACCATAAATTGCTTAAAACTTTTACTAAATTCTTTCATAGATACAAAGATTTGATTAGTAAATTTGGCTGTACCTGTAGAAAACTTATTAAAACGGCATTTCACATCCTAAAATTTACGGTAATATTGTACTAAAAGCGCGGAGATCACTATGTGATCCGTATAAACTCATCGAACCTTTAAACAAACTTATTAGTAAAGGTTATCTTACCAATGTTGCAATGTGATCTTTGAATATAGTTTACATTTGCACAAATATGGATTTGGCATCAGCAAATTAAAACTTAACTAAATTTGTATTCTTTTCAAACGTCTTTTTTTTTTTTGGGATGTATAAATACACATCCACGTTCATTTTCTATATCTATATATTACATTATACTTATTCATTTAAAGGTTAACTCTAACAATCTACTGCCTGTCGATACTTTTATTTTCGGTATTGTACAAGTCATGTCTTCTTTGACTGTCCATGACGTTAAAATACTAAATCCTGGGATGTGTTTTAGTTGATTTTAGTCTCTGATGCATGATTTTTATTATTAATTGTTTTGGCTTTTAACTAGCTTTCCGTAACTGCGAGTACTCTCAATCGTACTCTATCGTGTCAATTTGACCTGTTGATACAATTTGTTATGCATTTTGTTATTTTATTTTTACTTATTTAGTGTTATATCTCGTCTCACTATTTTTAATATATACCAGCTTTGATAAGTGTTTGGTACAATGTATGACTATAAATTGTCACTTCTGTTCCAAAATTTTCACTTCTGTTCTCGTACTAAGAACAACAAAATTATGTATTTTGTAAAAATATTTCCGTACTCCATGACTCTATACCTTACTACAAAATTATTTTTATTTACCTGTGTACGTTATTTTATGTGGCGGCATTTTGTCCAAGGTTATGGTTGTCTTTCTGATATTATTTAACATCTCACCTCTTATTTTATTAATTTTGTATTTACATAGTGTCATAGATCAAATTTATTCGTTCAGTGTATGTTCACTTATTTTTGTTACTATGTCTTTTGATTGAGTAAAGTCATTTTAATTGATATTTTACAGTGTGTCTTTCTATGTTGTGATGTTACACTACTATTTCAGGTAAAGGTGCAGGTTGGTACCTATTAAAACTTTTAAACCTACTGCATTTGTTTGCACTTGTCCTAAGTCAGGAACCTGATATCCAGTGGTTATCGTTTGTTGATGTGGTTCATAAGTGTTTCTCGTTTCTCGTTTTTTATATAGATTAGACCGTTGGTTTTCCTGTTTGAATGGTTTTACACTAGTCATTTTGGGGGCCCTTTATAGCTTGCTGTTCAGTGTGAGCCAAGGCTCTGTGTTGAAGGCCGTACTTTGACCTATAATGGTTTACTTTTACAAATTGTGACTTGGATGGAGAGTTGTCTCATTGGCACTCATACCACATCTTCTTATATCTATCATCAATTTAAAGGAAAAGAATGTCAACATTGAAGGTAAAACAAAAGTGAACCAGTAAATTAGGGATTTTGAGTTTACACTAGCGCTTCTCAATTCTATCAGTTGTGTGCTAGTAAAATTATTGCGTATTCCTTTGATACACATCAGTGACGGAGGAGTAGAATGAAAAGTTGAGGAAAAGGGGGAAGTTCTTAAAGTCACAAGGAGAAAAAGACCTTTAATCTCTAATCTATCATAATGGTCTAGAAATAAGTTAATGTCCTCTTTCGTAACAACTTTATATCTTAATAAAAATATGCCAAAAGAGGGGGCTTATAGATTTGCCCCACACCTTTGCAAGTGTATAATGCGGGTATGGTCCCTTTCCCGCTCTTACGCCCCGGCATTGATCTTTCTCTTCCACACCAAGAAAAAATACTTACGTACAAACAAACAAGGCCAAAAAAAGATATGTTTTGTCACCTCCTCACCCTTTTAAAAGTGGGATTGCCCTTTCCTGGTTCATACCCCTTCCCCCAAAAAAAAAAAAACATGAATAACAGATTTAAGACATTTAATTCAACGACGTATGCAAATGAAATAAGAAATTGCAATCAAAACAACGTAAATACAACATATATTAATATTGTAAAATCAATATAATACAAAACAGCTGTTTCTTTTTATATTTGGAATCATACTAAAATACACACGAAATGCTGATATATATAATCGAGTCCATGCATTGTTAATTGTTTATTTCAGACGTTTTGTAATTTGAATATACGTTTTAGTAAGTCTCAAAGTATATCATTCGGAGGATGACCACCTGTTTTGCTGACTGCATTTACGTAAGAAAACTATAAGAGGAGATTGCAGAAAAGGTGAAGCTGTTTTAGTGCAACCTATGTCGAAATGTTTATGCTTGGCCACATGATCTTCAGAGACATATGAAAAAAACATGCGCAGCAACAGCAACAACAGCAGCAGCAGTTCCTTCCTCTGAAAAGGAATATGAATTTTCTGGGTGGCAGCAGTAGCAGCAGCCTCAGAAGCAGCCACAGCAGCAGCCTCAACAGCAGCAGAAGAACCGTCATCTGAAAGAGGAGCAAGAAATTTTTCAGCACAGAGATTTTTCTTACAGCATTCGTTTACCATGATTGTATCTAGACAGACCTCGTGCGGAAAGACGTATTTTATGAAAAAACATTCTACAACAAGTAAGGAGGATGTGCCACCCGGGCACACGAATGAAAAAGTGAGGAAATGCACATGGAGATCGAAAATTGATTAAATCTACAGATTGGAGGCCAAAATCTACCAGATTGGGAAAGGGAAGAAAGCGGGTGAAAGATGCAGTCGATATATTGTTAAAACTTAGATAAATACAACACATATATTAATGTATGAGCTTTTTCATAATTCATTTGAATAGCCCCTACCTGTAGTATATAAGATATTGTATTAATATTTTAATGCCAAATTGTGTACATTATTTAACTTGAATTTAATTATAAAATATGTTTACACTATATAAGATAGGCATCCGAACCTACTTGTAATTATAAGAGGGTAATTTTTCACATGTAAGTTAATCCTGTCGCAGTATAAGATTTCAAAACCTAATAAGAAACTTTTGGAATCTATCTTTTCATTTATAGACTTTAATGATTTTGCAATTTGCTAGTCTCCTTCGATTACAAAAAATCGATTTCCTTTTCGGTTCTTTTGGTCCTTCTCGATCCTTTTCTGTTCTTTTCTGTAAGTCGTCGGACCCGTAAATGTAAATTCAATAATCTCCTTGCAACATATCTCTTGTTTATGAGTGTGTTCAAATTTGGAAAGAAAATGAAAATATATAAAAAGAAGAAGTGACAGTCAGGTATAGTTTGGAAGTCGAATGATTGATATTTCAAAGATTTCAGTTGCATAAAAATGTTGTATAGTTCTTTTTGGTGAATTTGATCATTTCTACTTTCGTTTTCTTTCATTATTTTTAAATGCCACTACTTCTTTAGAAAGGACACACAATTATTTGGGAAGGCGAACCATCCATTTACCGATTCTTCGTTACCTTAAGAATGACATAGATAAATAATGTCTTATTTAGTTTCCAAACATGTTTACACACAAGTATTGATATATCTATTCGTAAAAGTCGTTAATGCATCTTCGGTTATTGTACGGTAGTGTCACCTATATTCGTGGATATAAACGGAATGCGGTAAAACTAAAAAACAGCCATTTATTTTTAATGTCGATAATGTTACCTTAGAACTTCATTAAATTAATACAAGTTGGTTTGATTCTTTCCGTTTCATAGTTTCTTTGATATGACCTACACTTCTAGTGTAAACAAATCTGCATTAGATGCCAAGTACGTCACCTATTTTCGTGGAAAAGTTGGTTCTAAAATTAACGCAAGAAGAACACACAGTGTGGAAGCCCAGTGGTGAGCATAAAATTAATTTTATACAAGCATATTTTTGTACATGTTCAGTTCATTAAAACAGATAACATTGTTTTGAAGACATAGAATTTTATCTATCTTTTGGAGAATTAGAACCTTTCAAAAATAAAAATTTGAAACAAAAAAGAAAAAAATTTAACTTATAAAAACAAAAAATGTAAGTAACAATTAAAATCAAAAGTTGCTAATAATTATTTTACTACCATGAATTAAACAGATGTGATTTAAAATACAGTTCAGTCATTTTTTTCCTTTGAAATCATGATTTATTTCTTTCCACATTTTCTTTTCATATTTATAAAATCACGCAAATGCTCACAACTCAAAAGTGTTCCAACTGTTCATAAAGAACTGGTAACAGTAAAGTTTTAAATATAAATAACTGGAAACGGTCAAACAATTAACAAATATATATATCAATATTATTATTCTTTCGTTTCTTTCTGTTTGCAGGGTAAGCCATGATAAAGGCAGTAAAATTTATTTGACCTGCGTAGGACGGAGACATCACAGCAAAATTAAAGATGAGTCCAATTCACATTGTAGAAATTTACATTTTGCCCATTGTGTGAATACAATGGAGTTGCATTCCTGTAACTTCTTTAGCTGCCACATGTTGCAAACACAACATAATGTGTCATCATCATCGAGATCATCTTCATCTGTAATGGAATCATTTTTTGTGCATGCCTGATGGACCGGGTTGTTGTGAATTTTGCTGATTCTGTTTTAATTTCTAGTTTGTGGTATTTGAACTCGAGGAAGATGATGTATCATTTGGTTTACGGTTAGTTGTTGTTTTGACATTCTGGTTTATTTGGGATTTTGATGATTTATTATCGGTCTTAGATTTTGTTTTTGATTTTGACAGTTCAACATACTCCTTTATTTCTTTACATGTGTATGGTTCAGAAATTGCCTTTCCTGCCACTATCCTATAGATGGATTTTATCTTTGGTGGATTTTTCTTGGACAAAATTGTTGATTTTGCAGTGAAGAAAGAGTGAGTTGTTTTTTATCTGGTTTTTTCCTCGGTAATTTTTTCAGCAATGTAAATCTGCATGCTTTCATTTTTCTGGTTTAATTATATTGGTTTTGCGATGGCATTAGTCATGTCCTCTGAATTGGATATTAAATCAGCTGGTTCAGTTGTTACATTTTCAATGACAGGGCTATCATCATCTTTAGTATTTTCCTCTTTTACCTCTTATTGGCTCTGTTTATCAATTGCATCAGAAATAGAAAACAAGGACTGCTCTCTAGCATCTATATCTAAAGGATAAAACCAGATTAATGGAAAGCAGACTGTAAATTTGAAGTTGAAAGAGCTCAATTATAAGATTAACAAGCAATAGAACACAAATTTTATTTATTGATTACTGTTGAATGGGTACGTTCAAATTTATGACATTATGAACTGTAGATTCTGGCGAATGGCCAAAACCAACCAACATCCATGGTCTGAAGAACATGGCTGGTGTGCGGAGGCAAAACATACAAGATAATTTTTCTCTACTGCCCAATCAATGATATCTAGTGATGAGAGTCCTGTGACCATCATACAGAAGAAGAATGTGTTTGTCTTGCATACCAGTGAAATATTTAATGAAATGATTTTAAAGGTAGGACTGAAAAATCTCTGAGTTGGACCATCCAGTTTCACTAACAGACCAATCAACACCTGGTGTGGCCCTTCTAACAACTCCTGCTTCATCCCAGCAGGCACAAAACGTTGTATCAACGTTGATCCAATGTCAGACTTCAACGTTGTCACAACGTTGAAACTTGGGTTAGTTTTGAAAGTTGTAATGATGTTGAAATCCTGACGTTGAATCAACGTTGCAGTTAAAACGTTGTATTGACGTCGATATGTTGAAATCAGGTCTAGATTAGGTTGAAATCAGGTCGGGTTGAGGTTGAAATCTGGTCGAGTTAGGTTGAAATCAGGTCAATTGTAGGTTGGTTGTAGATAGGTAAAGTGATGGTTCTCCGGTGTAAATTAATCCTTATTGGCACGTGTTCAATTACAATAATAATATATCTGAATTATAAAATAACAAAGCCCACTTTGCTATTTCAAGTTAGAACATCCATCAATAGTTCTTTTCTCAACAAGAGACAACTCAAAAAGAGCATAGTAGACAATCACAATCAAAACCAAAGAGGAGAGACAGTTAGAATATCAAGATTTTATTTGAAACCAAGTACTTCAATATTAACAAAGCTTTCTGTTTAAGCACAACAATTCCCAAAGCAAAGGAACACTAACTACAACACATTGTTTTTGTTCTTGTTGATTAATTTTTTCAAACTTATTCAAAATCATGTAAATGAAGCAGGTTTGAACACAGTGACACAAACGGCCTCCTTTGTTTAATGTGAATACATAGCAGGACCATTTAACAAAACCTGTTCTCATTTTAAGTTTTGTTGTCTAATATTTAGTTCTATTTTTGTCTTTTTCATTTATATTGATATCTTGTAGATCTAAATTTTGATAACTTTTGTGGGTATACCGGATATGTGTTTTTACATTTATCTTTAAGTCTTTGGGAACAAACCATAACATCACCAAGCTGTTTACTCATTCAATCATTATCTATACACCCGATACAATTGAGTAACCAAACAAAAAGATGAAGAACACCAATTAATGCAGTTCTTAATTTCACTGCCTTTTTACTGGCAAAAAGTTAATTATAGAAATAAATAAAAGAGGTTTTAAAATGAAAATGTATTTTGTTTACAACTATTCTTTTGGCCTAGCAACTCCTTCTGCTCTCTGTTGGGCACACTTCAAATGTCTTGAACACTGCTCTGACAGATATTTTGGATTCTGTTTTCTCTTTGTGGCAGTCTAGAACAGCATCTGAAAGCATGGAAGAGAAAGAACATAAATTTGAATTACATCAAAGCATGAATTCTATAAACCAGATCTGTGTTTTGTAATAACCATAATGTTCAGATACAGTCGAAACTATCAAAGACCTAAACAGTATTTAAGAGCAGACAATTTCTATGTTGTATCGAGTTGTATTGAAACGAATTTGCTAGTATTCGGTGACCCCCATTTTTCTGATATTACTGATTCTGTACATGCCTAGATATTTTTATGTTAGTTTGCTAATTGGATATTATATGCAAACAAATCATTTAACTATATTGACACGAAAATGAATCACATTCATTAAGATGAGACCTTGTCATAATTTCTGTGAACGTAAACATGCACTCATGCAGATAAATATTTTGATCATTTGAATGTGTTCGTATATTTTATTATTCTTCGTTAATCTAACTGTAAAATATACTTACGATAATATCAGGATGTTTATACAGAAAATTATTCTCTTGTCTATAGTCTTTAGACGCAGTTGTTCACTATTTGTTTATTAGTCTGGTGCGATAATTTCTCGAGGATAATTTTCAAAATTTTCAAAACGGATGTTGAATGGAGGTGCGCGTGCTTGCGTGCGCATCCGAAAGAAAATTTTCGGAACTCAACTTGAAATACCGCGAAAATTTAAAAACTACTTATCTATTATACTTCTTATACTGAATAAATTGTAGACATTGTACATCGATGATATTTTCAGATCGTTTATAAATATTAATCGGTAAATAAAAATTAAAATAAAAAGATACAGAAAAAATTCTCTTATATATTTAGATGAAAAAAAGCAACTAAAACTTTGATTTCATTTAAAAATATAAATTACAAATAGGCCTAGGTCTATATCATATTCATACAGATATACATATAATTAAAATAGCATGAACAGGTTTTGAGATCTCCCCAAAAATTAGAGAATCATCAGACACAAAAGTTTAGATAATGGTTTTGAATTGGTTTTTTTTAAAGATACTTAAAAAAAATCACAAAAACAAATTAAATGGAAAAAGCTGTGTTATTTGTGATATCTCCTCACCCCTTGTTCTTGCACACAACTCCTTTCCATGCATAAACAGTCTTCCATTTTTGGTTGATTATACAGGGATCATGGAAGCATGACAGCAGGAAGCTCCCTCATGCTTATGGCAGTCAGTGGACCCTCTTATAAGTATTATCAAAAGTTCTGGATTAGCCACTGATTATCCAATCGTTTACAATACTGAGCTGCCCCTTGTCCGATCTGCTAATCAAATCTATCTGTACCCTGAATTTTGACAATTCGATTTTCTGTCGCAAATGACTGACGTTAACTCAACGTTGAATCAACGTTGTTGTTTAAACGTTGATTTTAACGACGTAAATTCAACGTTGAAACAACGTTGTAAAGTCAACGTTGAATACCATGACGTTAGATCAACGTTGAATTTAGGTTGATCAACGTCACGACCAAATTCAACCAAATTTCAACGTTGTTACAACGTTGAGTGCGCACTGGGATACGTTTGCCAGCAAAATAAAATATGGTGGAATTTGATGTCCGAAGACATTACCGAATCCCATAACTGTAGTTGTTTGACCTTCTTCCGAAGATAAGGTAGAGGTACATACTCTGCAGAGGCCACAACATTTGATGGTTTGAAGTTTGGTTATAAACCCTTCTCATCAACGTTATAGATACTCTGTGGCTTGTCTTTACGCTCATATTTTTCCATTATACGATCAAGTTCATCAAAGTACCTGTAAATGGATGCCCTTGAAGTTGCCTTCGCACTTAGTTCTGAGATGGTTTTGGTCTCCATACCTTTAGTTCATTTGTGAAATTTGTTGGCGAATATGACTTACATTTTGCCTTTTAAGTTGAACCTGTAAAATATCAATGAATAACACTTATAATATTGTGATACACAAAACTTTAAGGAAAACAAATAAAAGACAAGAAATTATGTTTTTATTTTTAATAATATCCAAAATTATGTTTATATTTTTCAGTGATATCCAGTAATCAACTTATGTTTAACCTAATTAACAAGAACTCAATAACTCCTTTGAAGTTTATTTGATAAATGAAAATTCGTCATTTATCGCTAAAATACATTGAAACCATATGAGATTATGACACAAATTGCGTTCCACAGATGTTTTAGCTGTGCGTGACGTTGTCCATTAGAATATAGAGTAGCTAGACGACACTTGGATTTTGGAATAAAGCTTTGGATTAAAGGTACTGAGGCCGAGAGAAATTGTTTAAGTTATGTAATAAGTAAAATCGGCCATTTTGCTAATTATATAAATAAATAATAAGTCTTACCTTGCTTGAAACGACGAGATTCATTTTGTCTGTTGACGTTGTAGGATATCCTATAGCAATCAAAACATGCGAGTTATGAAGTTAGAACAATAACACGCATACGAAATATTTACGATTTCCGGAAGTCCACGAACTTATGTATCCACGAAATTATGTGACTAGGCTCTTGGCCTATATGTTGAACTTCATATGCAAAAGTAAGTAATGTTTTTGCAAAATGTAAATGCACCCTTTTTACGAAAATTTGCATCAAAGCTATTTTCACCTAGTCAATCAAATATGTAATAAAACTATACCTTCAGATGCTACTTTTAGAGATAAATGGGAATGAAATTTTAAACATTTACTCAAAACTGTTTTTTCAAAAGAAAAACGCAAGAGATTTTGTAAAAACATTTAGAATATCTTGTGTACATAAATGTGCTCTAAGTGTCTATGTATGTTGGCGTTTGTTTTGTTGCACTTCAGTGTTTCTGGTGTTCCTTTGTTTTCCTCTTATACTTGATGTGTTTCCCTCGGTTTTAGTTAATAACCCGGATTTGTTTTCTCTCAATCGATTTATGACTTTTGAACAGGGTATACTATTGTTGCCTTTATTTATATAATAATTCGCTGGAAATAACTCATTTTATCAATTTTTATGATTTAAGAAAAAAACGGCCTTTTTTACTGTACATTTATCAATTAAAACAAATTCATCAGTGATTTGTTCATAAAATTTGCACATATAATCTTCATACATTATGAAGCCAAATGTCATCAAAAAAAAAAAGAGGTGTCAATGTCGTCGTTTTCAAGCTAAAGATTTAAATGAATCTAAAATTTCATCAAAGTCGCAGTTTGGAAAAACATTACATGGTAATAATCATTCCCTCAACGGGCGCTTATTTGCATGATCCAATAAATCATTTTATCGTCAATTTGTACATTTTCCTTTGATGTTACTGTCTAAATATTTTTAGATCATGGACAATACTTAATACTCGAAAATATTAGCCATGTATCAGTGCAGCAAAGTCACGTGCGCAAGTTCATCCGCCTCAATTTATTAATGATTTGCACGCAACTTCATTCATACACCGAACAACTATCCAAACGTTTTGAACCCGTAAAAGTAGTTTTACTTACTATTTCATTTACCTAATATTCTCAACCAAAAAACATACAGTTAAGACAAAATGCCGATAAAGAGAATAATGGTCGTTTATTTTTATACTGACTTCATCAGCTCGAATATCAGCTCGTCCCTACCGGGCTCACTTTCTTGCTGAAAATTCAGTATAAAATAAATGCCATTATTCTATATGTATTGAATTGTCGTAACTGTTATTTGGGGTATCACTTTAATTTTAAACATCTGTACTAATTATGAATATATCAATTTTATTCGCTACTTTAAAATTTTCGACAGTTCTGTAGTTTGTTTTAAAACCAAATTGCTTGTTTTGATTTTTATCAAAACTATTCTTATTAATTACCATATGTAGGATTACCTATTATATAAGTCTTTGAACCATTCCATGTAAAACCAAATTCGATCTTTTAAAATTCACTTAAATTCTCACTTAAAAATGAAAATATCCTAAACGAGGAAATCTATTTGTGACTATTACCCACTGAAGACTAAAACTGCATAGGTAACTAAGATGAAGCTGGTTGATTGGTTGCTCCCTTAACGTCCAGTGGCCTGTCATGCAAATTCAAGACGAGATGCAAAGTGTGTCGACGGGGATCGAACGTTAAAAATCTGGAATGAATAAGATGGTACGTTTGATAGAGACAAAAGTATGCCTCACAATAATACAAAAAAAAAGCTGAACTATGACATATTATATATAAATATTAAGGCAATAACGGCCAGCTTTAAATAAACAAGATATGAACTGATTCTGTATATTAATATCTGTTGCAGCCATAATTTTCATTTAACTGACATGTTAGAATTTCAACTCTAGAACTCTAGTAGATGATTAACCCAGTGCACTTTAGTTTGCCGTTTTCTTTCCGATCCTATTTCTAATAGCATGTCTAATTAGTCATGAAAGTCTAGATGGGCGAGTTGGCTTGGATGGTTCTTGCTTTCTATATTCTTTAATTTTAGGCCATTTTCTATAGTCTTTATTTTCTTTGACCATTATTCTCCATTCTTTATATTTAAGACCCCATTATTCTCTATTCTATATTTGTTTTCGACTTTTTTCTCTTTTCTTTATTTGTTTGTCATCTATTCTGTCCATTTTGCCCATTATTCGCTATTCTGTAAACCCCATCCAAACTGTCAGTCATACCCTATTAACTGTTAGTATATTGAACCATAACCTTAACCTAAAATTAATCAATTAAAAATAATGTGGTAAACACTTCGTGGAGCGTTATTTAAAATGGTGCACCACATTTTTAGTTTATTCTGAATAGACAGAAAAAATTGCAGTCAATCGTTATAATTAAACGCAAATGCGTTTATATCTGTCTACGTTGTGAAGGTGTGGGATGCAGGTCATCAAAACAGAAAACAAACGACAAAAATAGTTAAAAAAAATTTTGGAGGCAATATACATTCTTCAACATTAGGGATCTAAGTTGTACATAGTCGGATCCAGGGGTTTGTTAAGAGTTGTAACCCTCCTTTTATGTTTGACAACTAATATATGTATGGGAACATATGGTTGGAACCAATACCCCTTTTATATGACTTGCATGTGTTGGACACCCCCACTTTTACCCCTTTTAAAATGGCTGGATCCGCGCATGTAGTATACTTCACATTGGGTAAATCAAGTTGCTTTCTTTAGAAAAAGAAAAGCAACACGTGAACCTGAGACCGTTGACTTTTCACCAAAAATTGTTGCTGATTGTTTATTCTTTAAATGATTAACTGAATACATTATAAGGTAATGATGATGTAAAACACCTGTATTGAAAATATGTAAATGTGTGTAGACTCTTTCACAAGTCGATTAAAAAGCACTGTTAGATTTTAGTTCTTAATAGAAAAGTGTATACAGCTACCAATTGAATTTACCTTTTAAGGCTTGACTATTCATTTAATTTGTTACTTGAGAGTTCACATCATTTTGTCTTTGTGTTTAACATACAAAGTCATAATCCTATTGCAAACCCCAGTTTCACAGACCAATCACAATATAAAATAAACACTCAATTTGCTTTATAATCTGGATACATTTTTTCATTTTCATATTCCTCATATTTTGATTCCTGTGTGCCTTCAATTATTCTTTACTCATTTTTAAGAACGTAAATCCTTTGGAAATATTGGATATCAGGACAGTTTTATAGTGTTTAAGTCTCTACATGTATTGACTGACAACATAATTGTTACGTTTGCAGGACGTGTTTTCAACAAATAATCGGCATTCCCATGGGAACAAACTGTGCTCCTCTTCTTGCCAACTTATTCCTTTATTCATAAGAGGTTGACTTCATACTCATAAGGAAGGAAGAAAAGAAGTTAGTAGTGTCCTTTAACTTCACTTTCTGCTATATAGATGATGTTTTCTCACTAGAATTTCAAAATTTGGTGACTAAGTTGAACGCATCTATCCCATCGAACTGGAGATAAAGGATTCAAAAGATACAGATAAGTCTGCCTCATATCTTGACTTTCATCTAGAAATTGACAATGAGGGTCGGTTGAAAACAAAACTTTACGACAAAAAGATGATTTCGGCTTCCCAATTGTGAACTTTCCATTTCTATGGAGTGACATCGCCTGCATACAAGTATATATCTCCCAGGTTGTACGATATTCCAGGGCTTGTATTTCCTGTCAAGATTTCCTTGAAAGAGGTTGCTGCTCACAAGGAAGCTATTAACCAAGAGATCAAGGTGGCGAAGTTGAAATATTCCTTCGTAAATTTTACGGACACCATCACAATTTGGTTGACAGTTATGAAATATCTGTTGCGCTGATAACAACGGATATGTTCCAATTGTCATAACTACAATCCTGTCCCCTTTCCCGAATTTGACCTACCGAATAAATTTATCACCGAGTTTGTATTAAAATGACGTAGCAGCACGACGGATGACACACGTGGAGCAGGATCTCCCTACCTTTCCTAAGAACCTGAAATCAACCCCATATTTTGGTGGGGTTCAGTCTTTGTTTTCTATGTTGTGTTTTGTGAAAACTGTTGTTTTATATATGTCTTATTTTCTTTTTAGCCATGGCGTTGTCTGTTTATTTTCGACTTATGAGTTTGAATGTCCCTTTGGTGTTTGTCGCCTCTTTTGCATGTTGGACAATTAAATGGGAACTTTCGCATTACTTATCAAAATTCAGCACCAGTAACAGTTTGACACGTGTCTTAGAAGCATGGTTTTAACCGGATTTTCGAAGGAAAAATCGGTTATTGGTTTGAGATGTACGTCGGGCGGGCGGGTTGGCGATCGGCTGCCAAACGTTGTCCGTTTATCAACATGAAAACGCTTGGCGAAATCTTTTCAAATTTAGATATGTTGTTTCCTGTGACTAAATGAAGGTCAAGTTAAATTTTCACGATTTTAGCTTTTCTCGTTGTTGAGTTGTAGACCTTTCAGTAGCGAAAAGTGATAATTTTATATGATTGATTTTTATTTTGAATTATTTCCTTTGAACAGAAATGGTGTAATTAATAAGTATATGGATAGATAGTCTATGATTGTATCTGTTTAATTGATTTTAGTCAGGAGTTTTCAAAATTACTTTATAACTATTTTGTTTAAGTCATGTGTGTTTTGAAGGTAGATGTCACAGTTGCTATGAGGTATTTTATTTTGTTGGGTGTGTTAATGTTTAATTTTACTTGATCCTGTTTGGGAGTCCAGATTCATTTTCATTAGATAATATTCTATTTTATCAAAGGATATATTTCATTACATTATATTGTGTAGATAAAGTTGTTGACGTTGATAGATAAGTTGCAGATATTACTTTGTGACAAATGAAAAATAAAATATTGGGAACTATCAATTATATATATAAAGTTTGATTACACTAAGTATTTTACAGATAACACAGCATGTGGTCATTATCAATCACAATTATAACTAGAGTGGCAGATTTATTTGAAAATTTTATGTTTCCTTAGTGTTGTTGATGATAATCTCTGTGGTAGACTGTATAGATATAGTTTGAAATTTACTGTTCATTATTAGACATTTTGAAGAGAATTACAGATTTATAGATTTTTAAAAATAATGTATAAATGATAAATAATATTTTGGATCTTTTTCTTCTTCTCTTTAGTAAATTGTTTGAAGAATTTTGTGGCAGATTTTTTTAATTCTGTATAAACAATTTTCTGAATGCTATATATATACTTTTACATGATCCTGTTTAGGGGTCCAGATTTGCAAATATCATTTTCATGCAGGAAAATCCGGTTTGCTGTCACTCTGACAGCCTCTTGTCATTAAAGAATATTGACTTCTTCTGCTTTTGTTGTTGTTGTTGTTGTGTTACTGTCATATGTAGACGTTTACCAATTTTTTAATGTAAATTGGTTCTTTTGAGAGCATAATTGGGTATTCATAATAATTGTCAGTATATGCGAGGTTTTGTGTATTATTTACTCTCAAGAACAACGAAAACATATTAAGTTTCTTCACACGGAGTCACTCTTCAAGTGGAATTGGACTATTCCACTTCAACCATGAGTTGAAACACCTTGTCTAAAAGACAACTCTGTATAAAAAGGATTGATATGTTGTCAATGCGACAACTATCCACAAGAGACCAAATGAACGTATGCTTGCAAATAAATACGGAAATAAAAGATAAGATGAATATGTCGCTTATGAGACTACTATCCACCAGAGACCAATTGAATGTATGCTTGTGAAGCAATAAATATGTACGAGATGCTATCTGTTAATATGTACATCTATCTAATATGTATTATTTGCATGACTCGATTTTTTCTGAGAAAGTTTTGATATTCCTTTACAAACTGAATCAGATTTTACATGCATAGTACAAAAAAATATGGATGAATGGAAAAGTGTTTTTCCCCATGCATACATTATGATTCAGAAAACATCTAATGAAATTCAACTTTAAAATATTCCTAAAAGCATAATCTCATTTTAATTTGTCTAACTTTAACACATATGTTATCATTACTTTGAAATATTTGTGAACACTTTTACTAAATTATGCTATTTATTTCATATTGATAAGTAAATAAGCAAAGAAAATCTGACAGAAATCCTTTAACATGAGCTAACTTATTGATATAGCAAAAGTTTAAATGCTATAAGATTAAACTGTTAAAAACAAAAAAAAGATTTGAAATTTAATTAACATTGAATTTCCTGTTAATAAATATTTTCCAAGAATTCAAAATATACTACCAATAAACACATACGTCAAGTATTAAATAAAACTATAAAACGGCATAAAATAATTAATGTAGTAATTAAATGATTATTGAAAATTTTATTGCTTTTTGTGAGATGCAAGTATTTAAAATCCTTGTGATTTGAAACCATGGAGTTATATTTTTTCTTTCATGGTTTCAGATACTGATTTATTTATGTGCATCCCTGATAATGGCAGCTCATATGTTGCAAAGTATTTTGTTAATGTATTCACTGTTAAAACCTGTTGGATATAATAATGAATATTCCATTGGTTTTACTTAAAATTTTTATCTATTGGTGAAATTATATATGTTTGACAGAATTATCGTTTTGTTTGTCTTTCTGCTTTCCGACCTCAGATAATGTTTTTAACAGAAATACCATTTTGTTTGATAATGATCTTTCTGTTTTCCGACCTTAGATAATTTTAAACATAAATAACGTTTTGTTTGTTATCTTCCAGCTTTCCGACCGCAATCTGTGATGGAAATAAAAATATCACGTGGTAATCTATTAGAAATAATCAGGTTATTGTGACAATGCAACGTGGTATTACAACGCGCACAGGAACCGTCTCAAAACATATTGCGTCTTCATTCTACTTGATATTTGATAAACATTCACATCAAAACGCCTATGTTCTGTCAAAAGGTAAATAAGGTGGGAATATAGAAATGTTTTACTGCAATCTAGTCTTTACTTTTACTCTCCGGTCTACTATTGAACTTTAATTATTGAAATATACATACCACATGGTAGCATGTCCAAAAGGGACCATATCAAAGGCATAGATAACTAACTGTATAAACGATCGAAAATTTCTCACCCTCAGATGGTTCACGGGAAAATAAAGTTGACTTTGTTTTATGTACTTGAATGGCTAAGATTTACAAAACACGTGTACATGAACTATCTTTTAAAATGTTAAAAGAAAATCCTTTATCTTATCAAAATCTTCAGATAGGTGCAACTTTTGAATTATTGTGTTTCCGTACTCCAATTCGCCGACAGCTATTCCGTATGCAGTGGCCTTAACCAACGGACCTCTCAATAGAACTTTGGCAACCGCACAGCAAAACCGCGATGAAAGGAAAGGTTTACAAAGGTTAAAGTGAGAAAGTGTAAATTGATTTTAAAGGAAAATTTTAACACACCAAATCATTTAACAACTGTTACGACAAAGTTTGATTAATAAACGGAAACGCATATATATAGATAATATGAAAATAATTAAAGATTGCTCTATTGCACGTCTTTTAGCTCACTTTCTTTTCACGTGTTGCATCATTCTTAAAACCCGAAAGTTAATTGGCACGCAAAGTTTTCGCTGAATGAAATATGATTTTGTCAATTATACGTTATGGATTCGTAAAACTATAGGATCGTGCATAAAGGACTTATTCTAGCTTATATATATGCATTGGTTCAATAATTTCCTTAACAGTATAATTTCAAGAAACTCATTTCATATGACTTTAAAGACCTACACCGGGTTACTACATTAGGGTACAATAACTAAGCAAAGAGATCCTTTACGAAATGAGATCGTCTCAGGTATCTTAGATAACAATTTATCGTTGAATAACAATAAAGTCTGCACTAAAGGGTTTGCAAAAGTAAAAAAAAGAAAAAAGACGGCATTCTAGGAAAAGTGTCTGATTAAAATTAAGTGCAGTCATAACAGTAATTATATTTTGTGCATATAAGCTTAGTTTTTCAATTAAAATTCAAGATAATATTAATATGTTTTCTATTTGTATGACAATAATAAATTTTTTGTACTTTTTTCAGTTTGTTTGAAATTTGGAAATCTTTTGTTGTTGTTGAAAGAATGATAAAAAAAAATATTGTAAGCGCTTTTGACACGGTTCAGTGAAAAGTAAAATAACACACCAAACTCAAGGAAAATTCAAAACGAAATTCCTTAACAAATAGAAAAATCAAAAGCTCAAACACATCAAACGAATGGAAAGCAACTGTCATATTTCTGACTTGGCACAGGCATTTCCTTATGTAGAAAATGGTGGATTAAACCTGGATTTATAGCTAGATAAACCTCTTACTTGTATGAAAGTCGCATAAAATTCCATTATATTGACAACAAGGTGTGAACAAAGCAAACAGACATAATAGGTAAAAGTGTCTAACAATGGGGTACAGCAGTCAACATTGTGTTATAATCTTAACCACTATAAAACAAACAACAATGTCAGCAAGAAAAACAAAATGGCATATAGGCATTCTATAAACAAAGCACTTAAGCAAAATGAAAGACAAGAATACCAAAATGACCATAACACAATAATACAATAGCGGGATGTATAAATACCGAGCCATGCCAAAAGATATTCCAAAAATGGACTAAACTGTAACGGTTAAAAATATACAAAGACAAATAAAAAGAAAACATTATAACACGTAATTAAGATGATAAACAACGTCAGTACCTAGAATCTATACTTTTAGACCATCATGTATTATTTGTGAAGTTGATTCGTAATATTTTAAACAAGGTCTTGGTATCTTCCAATGAACTTTTTAGAAAAAGGACGAGATGTTCTTTGCCATAACCCTGGTTCATCAACTTTCTGATCAGACACTGGTGACGTTTTACAAAGTCTGAGTAGCAGCTACAATTAAGCTCTTGAATACCGAATGAGTTTGGAAATGTTTATCCCATATGCAGGTGAAGTTGGTGTATTGCTGCTAAGGTGGAAATAATAATTTCAAAATTAAAATCTTCGCGTTTGTCATAGATTTTGGTACTGAGATGAACGCTTATGTCAAATTCGAAGTATAAGTCTAAAATGAGGCGGAGGAAGCCGTGTCTGTTGTATCTTTAATTTCTAGTTCTGCAGCATATATTGATGGAACCTAATCCGAAAAGCTTGGAATGTTAATGGAAAAACATCATCAATAATCTGAATGTGAAATTAAATGATCTGGCTTCTTTGATCTTCTTGTTTTTGACACATATCTGAAGGACTCCGACTCATATGGTTAAGTAATTGTTTAGGATACCAATCATTCTGTAAAAAGCACATATAAAGATGACAAAACCACATAAATATCAAAGCGCATGGCGCTATCACATTTAAATTAAACACAGGTTTATTTAAAATTTACAACATGAAAAGACACATTACATAAATTTTACTTTTTAAATAATGGTCTGAACCTCATTAACCTCCATATCGGTAATTGTATAATAAAACATCTGTATATGCAATGTATTTCATTCATTTGTTCCAATAATTATTTTTAATTTTAAGTTTTATTCCATTTTCCTTATTATTCCAATCAATTTAGTAAGATTTTAAAGGTGCAAAATAATTTTTACATACGTTTTTCCTCAAAATTAAATTTATTTCTAAAACAACATCCATTCATCAAAACAACATCTTATTGATTTGTTTTGTTGGCATTGATGAAATATATATTTTTAAGATTCCAGGAAGAAACCATTAAATCTCGATACTTGCTAGACAAATCAGTCGAATACAAAATAGGAATTCGTTACCATGGGAATAACTTAAAATGGTACATTTATGAAACTCAACAGCTAACTTTAAGTGGTATCTTAACATGGAGTACACTTTTTCTTTCTCTTCAGGACAATAATAAAATGTATGCTGCCAAATTATTTGTTGCGGCTATAGATTTTGGTTCAAATTATACTGGATATGCATTTTCAAACGTAAATCAGCCAGAATGCATTTACACATTCGATTGGAAGCATAATCATTTAGTTTCGACAAAAGTCCCAACTGCCGTGCTTCTAAACGCAAACAAAGAATTCCTAGCCTTCGGATATGATGCAGAGACAAAATATATGCAGAGTCTTGAAAACGAGTCGGACGAAGAAGACAGTGGAGAGGAACAAAATGTATTGTATTATTTCAGAAAATTCAATACGGTATTTAACACCGAGGTATGTTATGTGCACATATGTATGCTGAAAATAAGATATCACCTATTATATTTTAGTTAATTTAATATGTATCAAACGCAAAGTGTTGTTAAGATAGGGATCACCGCTTAAGTGCTATAAGTTTAATACAAATACACACACAAACATTAATTAATTTCACCAAAGACGATTAACTCCTTCACAGTGTCAGATTTGTAAATTTTACTCACTCAGACCAGCAAGTTAAATTTGAAGTATATAAATCTGTTTTACTATACATTTAACCCATAGTAAAGATTGTTTACAGATTGTCTTCTAATTTCAGTCAGTAGATAAGGACTTCCTAATTGAGGATGAGAATAGAAGAACTGAGATGAAAGCCTTTGATATCTTTACTCTCACTATTAAATATCTCAAAGAACAAATTATCATAAAATTGAAACGAATGATGAGTGGTATGGAGACAGGTGATATAAACTATGTATTGACTGTTCCTGCAATATGGGATGATCAGTCCAAATATTTCATGAAAAAGGCAGCGGAAAAGGTAAATATGTTAGAATTTCTCTATCATATTGAACAAATCAAACGATGAACCTCACATTTCCTTAACCTGATCTTTTCTGAAGAACCAATTTCAATGAAAAGAAATACTCACGGGTTTCACTAATTCATTTGTAATTGGACAATAATTGCTTACCATTCTTGAACATATAACATCAATTTATAATTGATCTAATGAAAAGTAGAATAACAAAATACCGAACTCCGAGGAAAATTAAAATGGAAAGTCCCTTATCAAATGGTAAAATCAAAATCTCAAACACATCAAACAAATGGATAACAACTGTCATATTCCTGACTTGGTACAAGCATTTTCTTGTGAAGAATATGGTGAATTAAACCTGAAAGATGATTTTAAATGTCAATGTCGTTAGACTATAAACAGGCCACACTTATCTATATTCTCTAAAGGCCACATAGATCTATATCTAGATAACTTAGAATATTTTAGTTTTACTGTACAATTAATATATGTTCATTACATATATAACTCCCATTGCTACTAGAATTTCTACGAGTGTTATTTGTCAATTTATTTTGTCCTCTAAACATGTAAAGAAATAGACACCTCTTTATCTAGATAAACATACTTACACCAGAAGCTACAATCGTTTTCATTCTAGAGTCAAAGCATTTTAGAAAGACAAAAAATAAGTGATTAAACTTGATCATAAATGTTTTCACAAAAAGCACTATCTACCTTCACGTTTGCCTAGTTTTTTCATTACGGTGTAATGATGTGCTGTTTCAAAATTAGAGTTCCGGAAGACAAAATTCAAATCAACACATTTTGAAGATTTTGATTAGATAATTAAGTATCACACGACTTTATGAAAAGCATTGTGATCAATACAATTGCATTCCATTCGCACACAAGAAAATACAAATAGCCACAATATGTATGGCTACTTGTATTTTCTTAATTAATGAAAATCTCTGCTTGACATACATTGTTGAAAATACATATTATTTTTACACACTCAAACCAGTTAATTATATATACAATTGCAATTTTCTGTAAAGTAACGTGTTTATCTTTACGAAACTTGAAAATGAACAAATCTAAATACGTGTCCATTGTAAAATGACCTATGTATAAGATAAACAGCTTTATTATACTTTATGCAAATTTCTTATATTATCCATTCATTTCATTGGACAAGCGGCATTTGTTAATTTCTACTAACCTTTCATAAACCCCACCCATCCATAGCAACATGTGACAATATTAGCAACGGGTGTTAATGCCTAAAATTAACACCCGCCTGAGCCTGAGGTTTGCCGATTCGGAACAATTAACACCCGTTACGGTCGAGGTTTACCGATTCTTATTTCTTAATCATTTCCATCGTTTTGTTGTTGTTATTGAAATAACTTAGACAACAAAAATTACAATGGAACGTATATTAGAATCTATTTAAGAAAGCATAACAAAGTGTCAAGGATGTGACGTTACATACGGAACACTAAAGTATAACATTACGTTACGCGCAATTAAAGTCATTACACTTATTAGTAAACTATCTTAATTTTACAGGCAGGAATAAAATGGAATCATATAACTATTGTACTGAAACAAAACGCAGCGTATATGTATTGTCAAGAATTAATGACAGATCAAGAAAAATCAAACCTACATTTTCAAAGAATGACATAGAATTTGTAGTGGTGGACCTTGGAGGTAAATATATTCATATACAAAATCAAAATGTGTTAACCTACATAAATGAATCTGATACACAACACATGGTAATGGAATTAACAGTTTACATTAATTCATTGCTTGTGGTAATTCTCACAAAACTACCAGAAAAACAGTTGGATACGGTTTTGAAGCTACATTTTCAAAATTGTAATATGAGTTATTTGATGGGAACAAGAGTGCACACGTTGAAATATCTTGCCTTCTTTACTAACCATTGATTTTATGATAATAGTCCTAAATATAAAGCTTTACCATAAGTATCACATAAACTTAACATGATCAAAGAAAATGAGGTCAAAGACAGATAAATCAAACGAGAAATACATGTACTCCTTACAATCATTCAATACACCAAATATAGTTGACTTATTGCTTATAGTTTTCAAGAAATAGACTTAACCAAGAAAACTGAACATTGACCAATGAACCATGAAAATGAGGTCAAGGTCAGATGAACCATATCAGACAGATACGTACACCTTACATTCAATCTATGCACTAAATGTATCTAAGAAACAAACTTAACCATTAAAAAGGTAACCATGAAAACTTAACATTGACCAATGAACCATGAAAATGAGGTCAGGGTCAGATGATACCTGCCAGACAGACATATACAACTTACAATCCTTCCATACAACAAATATAGTTGATCTATTGCTTATAGTTGAAGAAAACAGACCAAAACACAAAACCTTAACACTCAGAAATGAACCGTGAAAATGAGGTCAAGGTCAAATAAAACCTGCGAGACTGACATATACATCATAAAATATTCCCATACACCAAATATAGTTGACCTATTGCATATAGTATTAGAAAAAAGACCAAAGCTCAAAAACTTAACTTTGACCAATGAACCATGAAAATGAGGTCAAGGTCAGATGACACCTACCAGTTGGACATGTACACCTTTCAATCATTCCATATACCACATATAGTAGACCTACTGCTTATAGTATCTGATATATGGACTTGACCATGAAAACTTAACCTTGTTCACTGATCCATGAAATGAGGTCGAGGTCAAATGAAAATTGTCTGACGGGCATGACGACCTTGCAAGGTACGCACATACCAAATATAGTTATCCTATTACTCATAATAAGAAAGAAATTAACATAACAAAAATGTTGACTTTTTTTCAAGTAGTCACTGAACCATGAAAATGAGGTCAAGGACAATGAACATATGAGAGACGAAAACTTCGTATCATAAGGCATCTATATACAAAGTATGAAGCATCCAGGTCTTCTGGCTTCTAAAATATATAGCTTTTAAGAAGTTAGCTAACGCCGCCGCCACTGTCGCCGGATCACTATCCCTATGTCGAGCTTTCTGCGACAAAAGTCGCAGGCTCGACAAAAACCAACTTGTTTTAATGTTTGAATAATTGCACACTAAATTTTTAAAGAACGACATGTTGAAAAATGCAACCGATGTTTTATATATATAAGCTTCATTCATGGACGTCTCAATGTACAAAATCAAACAGAACATGTGAGAATATAAATTATGAATTTTTCGTTTGTTGTCTTGTTTTGTCAAAAGCGAGACATAGGTATGCTGTTTCCAGCGTCGGCAGCGTCAACAATTGTATTAGTTTGTGATTAGGTCTAGTTTATGGTGAACAACTTGTGGTAGGTAAATGATATTTGGTATGTAGTTGTATTAGCATTGGCACATCTTATTTCCACGGAGATTATTTGGCCCTGCCCCCTCAGTCATGGTCTATTGACTTTGAAAATTTTGCTTAGTTTACATGTATTAGTTTGTGATTAGGTCAGTTCAAGGGGAACCATTAGTGTTATGCCAATGTTTATTGGTATGCAGTTGTATAAAGATTAGTGGCATCTCATTTCCATGGAGAATATTTGGCCCCGCCCCCTCAGTCATGGTCTATTGCCTTCAATACTTTGGCTTAGTTTACATGTATTAGTTGTGATTAGATCAATTTAAGATGAACTGCTTATGTTAAGTCTATGATATTTGGTATGCAAATTTATTAACATTTGCTGGTCTCGTTTCCATGGAGATTATATAGCCCCACCCCTAATCGTGGTTCATTGACTTTGAAACTTTTCATATTTTACAAGTTAATGTTTGTGTTTAGGTTTGTTTAAAGGGAACGACTTATGATAAGTCAATGGTATTTGGTATGCAGTTGTATTAGCATTGTCACATCTCATTTCCATGGAGATTGTTTAGCCATGTACAATCAGTCATGGTTCATTGACTTTGAATATTTGCGTAACTTACATGTTAAAGTATTGCTCTTTTAATTTCACATTTGCATTATCAAAATTACAGAAAGGCGAGACATATCTCTGTGTTACCAGTTTATTACATAAATGAGGCCATACGTATTCTCGCTTGAATTGACACTTTTTAGCCCGGCTATACATACCTAAGATGAAGAGTCTCATGAACATGATTTTAACAGAATATGATTATAAGCATTGAATATTCATTGCACTATCAGAAAAGTCTCGCTGTCATTTAAATTGCTGCTAGTACATGTTTGCAATATATACAAATATATTATGAATGTCAAATAGAATTGAAAATGTCTGCTATGGTTTTTTGTAAGATATTTTTACTTATACTAAATTAAAAGTGTCTATTTTTCTTAGTAGTCTTGTTTTTTTAATTACAATTTTATCATGTTTAAATAATACAGGTTGTTAAAACTACAAAAGAAAAAAAAACCCAAAAACACTGGGGATATATGAAAAGGGTTATATCTGTGGACACTGAAAATCTATTCTAACCTCTTAGGGTCATACAAAATATATGTATATCACTTTTCTATTCATATCTACTGTTGATAAATATGGTCATATAATTCTTTGGAATACCTTTTTGTTTGTTTTATCAGGAAATTTTAAATATCAAACCGGCTAAAAGCATGGCACGAATTAACTACTTCCGAAGAATCCAAAACCCAGAAATGACAAAGAATAATTCAATTCTAACTTCAAAATCATTACTCGTCAAAATCCATACTGGGCATCTACTAAGGGAGCCGATTAATTAGATGATTGTTGATTGAAAACAGTGGCTGCTAATTAAGGTTCATTTTAACCTTTAAGCAAATATAGCCGTATTTACCCTACAATTTTTTTGGCATCTGGAAAAGTTGAAGACCTTTGCTGACCTTGATATATAAAATTTTAATGCATTTTAGTTTCAGAATATTAAAACTTAACTTTTATTTTTTTCCTTCCAACAGAAGGTGCCAAAATGAACTTAATTTGGGAAAGATGTTTGAGAAGCTCCCTCATATAACAAATGTTGTGAGTTGTATTGATTTAAACAGACAATAGATACATGCACGCAATAGATGATTAAAACTGTGTAACTGAGTGGATAGTATCAAATTAAACTCAAGTAAATGTTTATTTTGCTATCTTCTGCAGACAGAAAACCAAGCATATCAAAATCCAGATAAGTTTTTAATTTTCTGGAACATAAACTACATACCACTTTTATAAAGGTCTAGGTCCAGCCATGCCTTAAAACATTTCTAGATGCATCGGTTTGTTTGTACTTAGGGAAGATTTTGTGGTGTAAACACAGATATATTTTCAATTTCTTTTGATGAACCTGAATTATCGGTTGTAGTGCCAAATATTAACTTACAATAACTTGATAAACAATCAAAACAGATATAGAGTGATGCAGTTTGAGCAGGTGTATAATGAGAAGGATAATAGACAGATATGTATTTGTTCTTTTCAAATTTTAATGTGTCTCATTAGTCAGATTTCTTCTTTCTTTTTCGTTAAAGGAGAACAGCTGATATCACAGTCCATAAAAGACACCCAAATGGTTTACTAAAGGAGGTTGTTCCACCAAGTCATGGTGCTTGGGGTGAAGCTGTTATTGTTGATGAATTTTTAAGATTTTTGGAAAATGTTTTGGTATACAGGTAATGAAAGAACTCAAATTAAACGACTTAGAAGACTATACAGAATTAATTCACGAGTTTGAAGTAAAAACTATTGATAAATCCAGATACAACCTCAGACACAGTTATCACAATGCCTGTTGGTTTGGTGAATATCATAAAGAAACGCTGTGGGGATTAGAGGCAGCAATTAAGAAATCCAAATATGGTGACTCCATTTCAGTCAGAGGTCAACAAAAACTAGGTGTAAGCCCACAAAGTTTAGAGATCTTTTCAAGCCTACCATTGAATCATTATTAAAACACCTTGACAAACTTTTCAAGCATCCGAAAGTTTCAGACGTACAACATGTCATAATGGTTGGCGAATTTTCAGAATGTAAACTTGTACAAAAGCAACAGAAGATAAATTTCCTGAAAGGAAAATTATCATTCCTAAAGAAACTGGCCTAGCAGTACTCAAAGGAGCCGTGCTATACGGCCACCAACCAACACTCAGTCAGGTTGATGCCGTTTTGAGGTAATATTAATTTTGTATTTTTAAACAAAATCATAAGATTGTATGGTCAGAATGGGTTTTGTCATGAAACAAAATCAAACTGTCATACAAGTGAGAGGTTTAGCTAGTTATAAAACCAGGTTTAATTCACCATTTTCTGCATAAGAAAATGCCTGTACCAAGTCAGGATTATGACAGTTGTTATCAATTCGTTTTATGGGTTTGAGCTTTTGAGTTTGTCATTTGCTTAGGGACTTTCCGTTTAGAATTTTCCTCAGGTTTTTATTTTGTTATTTTACTTTTGGCTGGGTTTTTTCAACATTTGTTGATCCATGCACAATGTGTGATGCCCTATTGCCAATATGTTAGACAAAAATTCATAGATATAAATAATGATGTTTGACAGAATAAATATCTTCTTTTTGAAAGATTTATAAAACATTTTGATTTTCGAATTGATTGGGTGATCATAGGTCTTATCACATCTGCTTTTCTATTCTACAATTGGAATGTATTATTTGCATTTATAAATAAAAAGGTATGGTGTAGACATTACTGTTATATGACCAAACTCAGTAAAGACCCGTCTAAACTGCATTTAATTGATAAATTCAACAACACTTACTGTTATCTGTATGATATTTTCGTTAGATAATCAAGAATTTTCTAAATATACTGCGGAAATTAACCCAAACGAAACTTACTTTAAATAAATCAAATGTTAACGTTTATAACAGTCCTTTCCTAGAATTAGATATTTCAGTTTTACACGGAAACTCCACACTAAAATTTACGTCAAAAGGGACGATTGTTCGTTCCCTATTGTTAATTTTCCTTTTTGGATGGTGATCTTCCTTTGGCACCATCTTCAGGTGTTTATATATCACAAATCGATCGCTATGCCCGTGTCTGTTGTGACGTTTTGGATTTTAATGAACGTTATTTATGTATTACTGGTAAATTATTAAGTCAGGAATTTCGTTACCACAAATTACCTAAAACCTTTTCTAAATCCTTCCATAGATATAAAGATTTGGTTTTGAAGTTTGGTTGTACCTATAGAACTCTTATTTCAAACGGGATAGCACATCCTCTTTTTACAGAGATGTTGTTTACCGTGCCCGGAAATTACAAACGATCCTGGTAACTTATCGATCCTTTAAATAAACTTATTCTAAAAGGTAAACCAATTCAACACTGTAATAAGATCTATGAATATTGTTTTTATTGGTTTTAATATTGATTTTGTTATTAGTAAATTAAAAGCAAATTAAATATCATTGTTATATACATATGCACATTCATGGATCTACAATCTGTCTATACCTGTATCTTGGCATTGTACAAGGTCATGTTTTCTTTGACTATTAATGACGTCTTTACACTAAATCCATTGGAAGTTGGATGTGTAATGATTGATAATTCAGTCTTAGATGCATGATTTGTTTTATTAGTTGTTATTGGCTATGAACTGTCATACAAGTGAGAGGTTTAGCTAGCTATAAAACAAGGTTTAATCAACTATTTTCTACATACTGTCTGTACGAAGTCAGGAATAGGACTGCTTTTTCCATTCGTGTGATGTGTTTGAGCTTTTATTTTGCCATTTGCTTAGGAAACTTTCCGTTTCAATTTTCCTCGGAGTTAAGTAATTTTGTTATTTTACTTTTGAAAGATAATACCATGTCAAATCATTTTTAAATCTAAAGGAAAACACTTATACTATATAAAACTTGATATAAAAACACCAAGATGTATGCCATGATCTATTGTTAATAGTGTAACATTTTCGATAGGATATATACATCAAATTAAGCGGATTTGACTTAGGTAGGTGGTACAGAAATTTCTTGAAACAGCAACATCGCAACGAGCACATTCACAAGAATTTTATTTTGAGATAAAGTACATTGTATACATATTAAGGAGTTTCTTTTATATTGACTATATAATTATCTGAATTTTCTGCTTCTTCAAGTTTGTTTCACAGTTATTTTAATCACTTTATTTGAGCACACGCTGCTCATCCGTTTGTATTTTCTTGACCCTGTTAATTTTTTCGGCTTTTAATTGTATCGTAGGTCTTTCCTAGACACAAATGGAAAAACAAACTGAGTACTTTCAGATCTGTAGTTATAGTGTGTTTATGTTGTTGAGATGTACAAGTACCCGGCCATGTCCACACTGTGTTTTTGTTAGATGTATAAAATTTCTATTTGTATCCATCTGATGAGATAAGCCTTTACCAACTGATTTTATAATTCGTTCTTATGTTGTACAGTTACACCATCCAAGGTTAGAGGAGGTTGGGATCCCGCTAACATGTTTAACTCCGCCACATTCTGTATGAATGTGCCTGTCCCAAGTCAGGAGCCTGTCATTCAGTGGATTTCGTTTGTTGCTGTGTTACATATTTGTTTTCTTTCATTTTTTGTACATAAATTAGGCCGTTAGTGTTCTCGTATGAATTGTTTTACATTTGTCATTTCGGAGCCTTTTATAGCTGACTATGCAGTATGGACTTTGCTCATTGTTGAAGGCCGTATGGTGACCTATAGTTGTTAATTTTAGTGTCATTTGGTCTCTTGTGAAGAGTTGTCTCATTGGCAATCATACCACATCTTCTTTTTATATAGACGTCGATGAGACAACATACCAACGACAAAAATAACCAAGATACCATTATTACGATAATATCGGCCAAAACACCTTAATATTGAAATTAGAACCCTCTTATATAATATGTATCAAACACTGTAATTTTACCATATTTATCATTTATAATTTATTTGACAGTGAGTCCATGGATTCAGTAAAATTATTTGTGGTGGCAATTGATTTTGGTACAACTTATTCAGGGTATGCATTCTCAGCAAAAGTTCTCCAAACGATATTTACACGTGCAATTGGAAAGAGAGTACCTTGGTGTCCATGAAGACCCCAACATCCGTTCTTCTCGACAAAGACAAAAAGTTCGTTGCTTTTGGATTTGACGCCGAAACTAAATATATAAATAGCTTTGAAATGGACGATGTTGAGTCTGATGACGATGACTGCAGTTCTAACCAGATGTGTCACTATTTTAATCGATTTAAAATGATGTTGCATAAACAGGTAACGGGATTTAAAATCTTTACGAGGAATTTGATTATATTCATTGAAGCGAGAAACACATCAAGAAAATGCATTTTCTAGGGTAAAACAAAACAAAATTTTACTTCAATAACTATTTTGTTTTCGGAACACATTTTCCTGACTGAGAGTTACGACCCCAACAGGTTGTCCTCGGTTGTGCAATATGAATCAAATATGTCGCATTTTTTAAGACTGACTATCATCACTAGTTTAAGAGTATGTTAAAAGGGGTGGAATTGTCGGCTAAATGGAAGTAAAATGTTTCCCTTACTTATACAAAATTGCAAAAATGCTCCATTCTAAAGAGTTTCATTTATTTTTCAATTTATTAGATGCGTCAAGGTCATCCCTTGATTTAGACTTTTGTTCAATGTTGCGTAAACGTAGAATATAGAAGTATACAGACATTTTACATGTTTTATAACATATTTATTCATTTTATTCACAAATAAAATGAAATCCGTTAAAAACTAGATTGATTAATTAGTGTTAAATGACACTTTCAACACTATTGTGCTATTTCATGGCGGTCAGTTTTATTGGTGGAGGAAGCCGGAGTCCCCGGAATAAACCACTGACCTTCGGTAGGAAAACTGACAATCCTAGTCAAATAAGATTAGAGTCGAGTGCACCCGCACGAGAGGGTTCGAACTGACAACCTCAGTGTTTTAGTGATTTAGTGATCACTGGCTAGTGACAACAGTAGTTGAACTACTAAGACCATCCGGCCACCGAGGCTCTCTCAAAAACTAGATAGATACATTCTAAAATATATATCTTTCTATTCTGTTTACGAATCGGTCGTCTGTCGTACCAAATTTTGTCTCATTGATGAGTTTTGTTTGACATAACTTTTAAACTGGTTCGTTTGGTTCAACTATTTCTATAATTCTTTGGTTCTATATGCACAAATTATTCAAACACCTTTTCATAAAAATGATTTAGAAATAGTAATCCGTTGAAGATGTGCTGATTGATATTTTAGTCTGGAATAACAGTTTATGTTTAAAAGGGAGAAGATACCAAGTTGGAAATAAAAACCCGTCCAGTTGAATAAAACAGACAATAACATTGAAACAAAAAAAAAAAAAAAAAAAACAAGAAACAACATTACAAAAAAATCACAGAATACTATATTGAGCTAACGACATCATTTGGGGCTTTATTTTCGGGGACATATTTCTCATGGAGAAGGGACTAGTGTTAAGCAACATTTGGGGTTTTAAAGATAGTTGAAGCAGGATTGTCCATCAAGTTATTTTTCTGATTCAACGACCTCGCAGCCTTAATTCACTTGGATAGAGTTTCTAGGTATTTGTCACGTTTTGCCAATAACCTGGAAAAATACTTGTCTAAGACCACTAGTAGTTTAAAAGTTCTGTTTCCAGTTTATGGATTTAGGCTAAATGATTTTCTACCGTTTGTTAGGTTAATACATTTCGTAGCTATGATAACTATGTTACGGTCACCCGCAATACCGCGACCGTACAATATATATCAATGGGGAACTTGCAGCGATGCAATCCAGAGCTTTAAACTTGCATATAGTACTGTTGTAGTTGAAAATCATGGTCTTAATAATTGACACTAGTAAATGAATCTTAACACCATCCCCAGGTTTTGGTGGGGTTCGTATTGCTCATTCTTTAGTTTCATATGCAGTGTTTTGTGTAGTGTTGTTTGTCTTTTGTTTGTTTTCTTTTTGCCATAGCGTCAGGGCGGATCCAGAAACTCGATGTCTTGGGTGCACCATGCAACTGAAATTAGATATTTGTTTAGAGATGTATATGCGAGTGTGGGGTAATGGTTGTAATGTGTGTGTGTGTGTGTGTGGTGGGGGATTAGATCATCGTTCTACATTTCTACATCTTTTAATTTTTACCATTTCTCTCTATTCTTCATTCTTTGATCTCTAATATATTCGTCCTAAACATGCATGAAATATTTGCCACTGGACATTAAGCAACAAACAATCAATTAATCTATTCTTTATATTTCATCATCTTTTATTATGTTATCTATTGTTTTGGTCCCGCACCTAATCTAACCATTTTGTCCATTATTTTCCCATCTGTAAACCCAATTCATATCCTCATAAATGGTGACCCATTCATTACCTCATACATGGTCATTGAAACAAGAAAAATATTCATATATTACTTTACCGTATGCTTTGACTAATAGATAAATTTTATTAGTCCCAGGTCATGTTATAAAGTAGGTATTATGAAAATATAAAAGCATTTTATTGATGAATATATATATTAGACAATGCCAATTCATTTTTTGTGGAAAAGGGGCAAGGAGTTTTAAAACAAATTGTTGGTTTGCTTTGAAAATAAGAGGAAAGAATACGACATTCATTTAAAAATCTTGTATGATATTGAAAAAATATTTTGTTGTTGAAGAAAGTCAAATAATAGACAGTTTCGAGAAAAATACATTCACAAGAAATGGTAAAGTGAGTATTTTGTTATGATATGTTATTCCATATATCGATACCAACATTCTTGACACTTAATATCTATGCATGAATGTGTACCTATTCTTTAAAACACATATTTTAGTTGATAATTTCTTTCGTGATCAGAATATTTAACCTGTTAATCAATCTTAATCTGTAATATTGTATTAAAACTATAAAATATTCGTACAATTCCAATCAACATGTACATATAGTTTACATAAAAGCCTTTGCAAAGAGATATTACACACAGGTGTCAATATTTACACACCCACCAACTAGTTGTCATAAATTACGTATGTTGAAGATTGTTTTAATTAACGGCCAGTTAAAGTCAAATCAAGCTATGATTAAATTTCCGCTCTAGATAAGCAGATTCAGTAGCTATATGTTGGAAAAATTTTGGTGACCTGGACTGGGGGCACGTGCCCCTATGACCCCGATAAATCCGCCACTGAGCGTTGTCAGTTTGTTTTCGACTTATGAGTTTCAGTGTCCCATGTTTTCTTTCACCACTCGTTTAAACGTCTGAACAATAAATTTTTCGGTCGTGATCAGTTTTCAGTCAATTTTTATTGTCTGAACAGTACTGCATTACCATAGTGGATAAGTCTAAAATTGACTAAAGACTGAAAATCACTTAATCTTTTGTACAGTTTCTAGAGGAGTTCAGATCAAAATTACCGTTTCAGATCAAAATTTGTTTACAAGTGTAAAAAGATGATTGGAACAGACTGATCTTTGTAGCAGGATGGTATTTTAGATTTGACTGATTTGAGAAAAAATGATATTGGTTCCAAAAGGGATAGCATTATAGTTTCATGCGGATGTAATGCATACTTCACTGGCTCTATATCATGAAGAGCAGGTGACGTAAAATGACGATTACCATGGGTAACACCTTGACCGAGCTGCTTGCGGGACTAAACATTTTGAAAAACTAGTAACTTTACCACCGAATTTGTTATTACAACTAGCGGTTGTTGAAGCTCTCAGTTTCTAAAACAATTTGTATTTAATTTTTCGCCGCGGTTAAAGAGTTAAAAAAGTAAAAAAGGGGTATGGGGTATTTCTGTGGCATAATTTTTCGCTGATACAAACTCGCCTTAAAAGATTGCATTGTTTTGTAAATTTAAATGTTGATACCCAATATCATTTGCATTGTTGTTAATATCTGATTTTTGCCACATATTCTTTTGAATAGTCTGTCTATTATTTCATTCTACGTATCAACCCGCAGAGGTTAAACTCCTATCCTTAAAAGTAATAATTGATATATAATTTAGATAAGAGCAACTTCCTGGTGAAGTATGAGTTTGTTTTCAGTTGCTTTTAGATTGATCTGTTATGAAAATGTTTACATGCTTTGAGAGTTTTGATTTAACAATTGGAAATAATACAGTGCTGCTCACTCTTTAAAGTCATAAATTTCGTGCCTAGCTGTTGAACATGATGACCTTGGAATATTAGTATCGCAAAATATTAAAAATAATTTGGAGAAAATTTTGAAATCTGCTACTTAAGATGGCACAGTGTCCACTGTACAACTGGGTCAAACATTTTAATAATGGGCGATGTCCGTGCCAATATTTCTTGTATCTTTCTAATTTCGAGCATAAATATGCTATTACAAAATGTTATCATCGGGAACGAAATGTTAAACAGCAGCCACTTCGATCTTATGATATTAAAAGAGGAGGAACTATTAAGGGCGCTACATAAACCTGTATTAAGTGGAACAAAAACATACAACACATGGCCAAATAAAGTATTGCACAAGTATCTTATAACTGTGAGTACTTTTTGAGCGGTATTTTGTTGTCTATGTCGTTGTGTGCTTAATATCAAAGTGGTGCGATATTCCTTTTCAATTTATTTGTACAGTTAGTTCTGCTGTACATGTTGTGATATTACAACAATATATCAGGTTAACGGTTTAACCCGGCCATGTTCTGCTGTGATTGTTAAAATGTAAGTCCCCGTTATTAAACGGCTGTCGTTGTTGCCTTTCTACAATAATTGTTTTGGTTTCGTTTTTGTACAAACCAGAATGTCGCTTCTGAATTGTTCCACATTTTGTTATCCTTGGGCTTTTATATAGCTTAATGTACCGGTTTTGTTCATTGTTGGAGGTCATGCTGTTACCTGTAGTTAAACACATTCTTGTCGTGCAGTCTTTTATAATAGTCTTGTTATTTGCTGTTACACAACATCTCCTTATTCGTTGTTATTTTTTAAAGCAGTGATGATTGACGCTTAATGTTGCATTTTAAAGAAACTTTATAGTTTCATTTCTTTATTTAATTGTAAGTCAAGCACCTTACAACTTCTCTCTTTTCAGACAGTGAATTTAGATACGATTATAAAAGACCAGAACGATAAGCAATTTAAGGCATTTGATATCTTTGCTTTTGCAATCAAGTACCTCAAAGAGCAAGCAGTAGGAAAACTGTTGAAATCACTAAGGAATGTCAAAACAAAAGACATTCACTACGTTCTTACTGTTCCAGCCATATGGGACGATCAGGCAAAAATATTCATGAGGAAGGCTGCAGAAAAGGTGTGTACTACCTACATATCGCGAGATCATAAATTTCAATAGAGTTTTAATCTTCACTTCAACGTTAGTGTATCGCTCTATGTAGTAAATAGATCCATTCAACTGTAAATAGCTATAAACAAGAAAACATCATGCAAAAATGAGCTATTATTAGAAATGTTTTTTCGGCAATTTGCATTATCACACGCAGCATTCAAAAGGCGCATATGTAATTGACAAATAAGCATAACTTTTATATAAATTAAAGTAGCAGTAAGTAGATACCTTTATAGAAACAAAAGAAAGAATTAGCTTTTAAATTACTCTGGTTACTATGCGACCTGAATACTATTAGTTACATAGTGTGCTAGTGACTTAATACGATATATATGGGGTCAGTAAATTCGATATGGGGTGAGAGCGAAGCTATTGGTTACATAGTGTGCTAGTGACCTAATACGATATATAGGGTCAGTAAATTCAATATGGGGTGAGAGCGAATTTAGCTCGAATCCCATATAGCATTACTGACCCCATATATCGTATTAGGTTACTAACACACTATATAAAGAATTTATCTTACCGACTATCTTAACATGTGGTATTTAGACTAGTGGCCTATCAAAGTGATCAAGTCTTCAATACCGTTAGTATTAAGAACCTACTTCCATTGGTCTATACAAAACAAATGCCAACAATAACAACTTTAAATGTGTTTTATGAATTTATTTCAATCATTCATCATCAATTTTTCGTCTGTGGAAAGCTTTACGATTTTTCCTCAACAGGAACCGTGTATTGAAATAAACCCGCCTACTAACCTAATATGGAATATACACGGTCTCCACGCGGTTGGTTTTAACCAATCATATTCCTAGAAATGTATAGGAGGTAAGATAAATTATTTTGCCTTTCAAAACTGTTAACGACAGTGATATTTTTTAGGCAGGTATAAAAGGCAAAGACTTGACAATAGCTTTGGAACCAGAAACAGCTTCGATATATTGCCAGGAACTGCGTACAAACAGGGATAAAAATACAAAAATACCTTTTCAGAAACAATCAAGAAAGGAACAAAATATTTAGTTTTGGATCTAGGAGGTTCGTTTAAAGATTCTTTTAACAAATCGTAGTATCATTGTTCTTACGTATTCCACTTCTCTGCCCCCAAAAAAAAACCAAACCCTAAGTGAAACATAAATTTAATTGAAACAGTTAAAATCTTCTATCAAAACATTATCATTAAATACCATCCGAAACAATAAATATGATAAAAGATAATTACTCTGTATTTCTCAAAATACTCCCGTGATAAATTTTAAAGACCAATTATAGAGCAATAATTTTGTTTTCGATTAGTCTTCGTCGAATTATTTGTTCGTTTGTAATAAGTCAAACCGCTATTTGATATATATACCATATAATACTTTTCAAAAGGAGTTTGTGTATTTTTCAAAGTTCATTGACCATGAAAATGTGATAGTGTGAAATCGATCGGTACATTCTCATGTAATAGTTTTAATTTAAAATAGATTTTGGAGGCAGGGCATATTGTCCTCTGAGAACATACTCTATTTTAATATGATACTGTTAAGTCATACAATTAATAGGGCTGGTGTCATGTTTGAGTTCAAATACCTTACATTGATGTCAATATAAATCAATGCGACGTTCATGTTATACAAGTGAGAGGTTTAGCCAGGCTTTATCCACCATTTTAATACCTAAGTAACCAAATAAATACCTGTACCAATTCAAGAATTTGGCTGTTGGTATCCATTCGTTTGATGTGTTGGAGCTTTTGATTTTGCCATTTGACAAGGGATATTCCGTTTTGATTTTCATAATAGTTTGGCATTTTGTTATTTTACTTTTACCTTTTCCTTATTCATGTTATTGCTAATATCTAAATCTTGTAGGTGGCACAGCCGACATAACAGTGCACGAACGTCTACTAGATGATTCCTTAGAAGAGGTGCTCCCACCAAGTGGAGGAGACTGGGGTGGAACGGCTATTGACCAGGCTTACATAGAATTTCTACACTGCGTTTTACAAAGAAGGTTATTGAGGAACTAAAATCTAACGAATTGGAAGACTACACTAATCTGTGCCACGAATTTGAAGTAAAAAGCGTTCAATCACGTCAGCTCTAGCCACAGATATAGTTATTTCGTTACCTTACTCATTGGTGGAGACAACAGCGAAACACTGTAAATCAGTACAGGCTGTCATCATAGAATCATCTTATAAAGATTCAGTTTCTTTTCTGCACCGCAAAACTTATAGTCAAACCTGAAGTATTTCGAAAACTCTTTAAACCAACAATAGATGCCCTCATTGGACATCTAGATAAACTCCTCAAGGATCCGAATCTCTCCGATCTACATCATATTATAATGGTTGGTGGATTTTCTGAATGTGAGCTTGTCCAAACGGCAATAAAAAGAAATTTCCAAATAGGAAAATCATTATTCCTGACGAGGCTGGAATGGCAGTCCTAAAAGGTGCAGTTCTATTTGGACATCAACCGAAGAAAATTGTAAAACGTATATTGAAGAAGACCTATGGAATTCAAAGCTGGCCAAAATGGGATCCAGGTCTATATCATGAGTCCAAAAGGGTACAAATTGATGGGGTCTACCGTTGCAAAGATGTTTTCCATAAATTTGCTGAGAAAGGTGAAAAAGTAGAAGAAGGACATTCTCATGCACAAATATTTCAGGTATTAAAACCTGATGAAAGGGCCTTAGAGTGTACAGTTTATACATCGGATGACACAAATCCTATATATGTCACTGATACCAGTTGTCAGCGCCTTGAAACCTCATTGTACCAATTCATCCAATCAATATGGGAAGGAGGCTTGAAATTGAAGAAACACTGATATTTGGTGGAACTGAACTTCTATTCAGAGCAAAGAATATGGAAACCAATGAAATTTGCGAAAATCAATTTGAATTATTCTAAAGATGTGTTATCTATTATTTCTCCAGTGCCAGTGTTTAATTTCTCATGTTGTAATAAATTTATCTTATTTTAACTCACATGAAAAATTAAAGAAATCTGATTGAACCATATGCCTATAAAATTCATAAAATGTTATTAATAGTTAACAAAATAATCCATATTTGTTTTGTCTTTTGGTTGCTGCCTCATTAACCTATACCCCATATCTACTATTATTCAAAATAATCACTAAACTTCTCATTGAAGAGTTAGTTAAATCAGTTTAAACAGTATTTTTAATCTTTTACCCTTGTCCGTCTGTACAGTCAGGGAATTATTGAAATAAGTGATTCACTTATTTAAGTAGCAAATTCGAAATTTTGTGACAAATTGTGATTTCGTAGTTTTACCTAAATGTTAAACATATAGGTTTAGATTATATCTTATTATTTGTAAAACTGAAACTAGAGGCTCTCAAGAGCCTGTGTCGCTCACCTGTATTTACTGATGCTTGAAATTATGTAAAATAAGGTTAAGATCATAATTAATAGTATTAGATGTTAGATATTATAATGATATCTAAGATAATAACAAAAACTGCAAAATTTTGTAAAATTACTAACTATGGGGCAGCAACCCAACAACATGTTGTCGGATTCGTCTGAAAATTTCAGGGCAGATAAATCTAAATCTGATGAACATTTTTGCCACCTGTCAGATTTGCTCTAAATGCTTCAGTTTTAGAGATATAAACCAAAAACTGCATTTTACCCCCATGTTCTATTTTTAACCAAGTCGGCCATGATGGTTGGAAGGTGGGGTCATCGGACAAATTTTTTAAACTAGATACCCTTATAATGATTATGGCCAAGTATGGCTAAATTTGTCTCAGTAGTTTCAGAGAAGAAGATTTTTGTAGAAGATTACAAAAATTTACGAAAAATTGTTAAAAATTGACTATAAAGGGCAATAACTCCTAAAGGGTCGACTGTCAATTTTGGTTATGACGACTTATTTGTAGATCTTACTTTGAGGAACATTATTGCTGTTTACAGTTTATCTCTATCTATAATAATATTCAAGATAATAACCAAAAACGGCAAAATTTCCTTAAAATTACCATTTCAGGGGCAGCAACCCAACAACAGGTTGTCAGATTTGTCTGAAAATTTCAGGGCAGATAGATCTTGACCTGATAATCAGTTTTACCCTATGTCAGATTTACTCTAAATGCTTTGGTTTCAGAGATATAAGCCAAAATCTACATTTTACCCCTATGTTCTATTTTTAGCCATGGCGGCCATCTTGGTTGGTTGGCAGGGTCATCGGACACATTTTTTAAACTAGATACCCTAATGATGATTGTGGCCAAGTTTGGTTAAATTTGGCCCAGTGGTTTCAGAGGAGAAGATTTTTGTAAAAAGCTAACGACGACGGACGACGACGACGGACGACGGACGCCAAGTGATGAGAAAAGCTCACTTGGCCCTTCGGGCCAGGTGAGCTAAAACTGAACCTTTGCATCTTTTAAGTAGCAACGTTTATGCCTTTGATGCAATCATTTAGCTGTAAATTCTAATTTTTGAAAAATGCTATAATAAAGCTTTAAGGCTTTACATATTGAACCGATACTTTTTAACAGATTTTTCCCAGCAGTGGGAGTATTTTCCTGAAAAATTCAAGGTTTGATCTTACAGATTAATGTGTAATAAAATTTTAATGTTTGTGATCAAAATTTCCCTGTTAGTGGGTGTTGAAATTAGTGGGGTAATATAAATAATAATACTTAAAGAAGTGATTTTTGGAAGAAAATAGAGGTATGATACTTAAACATGTAATTTCCATGTCATTATCCCAGATTCAGTACAAGATCATCACCTGACATGACAGTTCATCCTATCAACACAGATGTTGGTTTTGATAATTTTAGCAACATAATTCCTGGATCATTAGTATTGTATATTTAAAGCTACGATAAAATAAAATCACTTAGCATGCTAAGTCTACTGATTTATTTGTAATACTTAAATAAGTGATTAATAAAGAAAGACAACTCTTACTTCCAACATTTGTGGACAAAATGTTACTAGAATTAGTGATTTAGAAATCTTTCATTTAAGTAAGTCCTCTGACTGCTGTACGTCCATACATGTTACTTACGTCTGTAAATCCCAAAGTTGGTTTACGTCCTCTTGACTTTAGTTTGCCTTAACCAAATGTTATGAAACTTACACACAATGCTTATTATTACAAAACATAGATCAAGTTTTAATTTTGGTGGTGTCGCTTTTAACCATTCTAGAGTTATGCCCTTTACAAATGGAAAAACTGCTGAATTTTTCGTTTCCATCCTCCAACTTAATTTACCTCAACCAAATGTTTTAAAACTTATACACAATACTTATTACCACAAAATAAAGATAAAGTTTAAATTTTGGTGGTGTCACTTTTACTGTTATAGAGTTATGCCCGATTACAAACATGACAAATGGAAAATTGGTGAATTTTTCATTTCCGTTCTCTAACTTAAGTTTGCCTCAACCAAATGTTATGAAACTTATACACAATACTTATCATGCTTATTACCACAAAACTCAGATCAAGTATAAATTTTTGTAGCATTTTTTTACCGTTCTTCAGTTATGTCCCTTTATATCTTTATATGATATGTGCGAGGGCATCATCTGTGTCCCATGGACACATTCCCCATTATATTCAAATAAATTGAATTGGCTAGGGCTACAGGCAAAGCCTATGCAAGCCCTTTCCATTGAAGAGTTATTAAGACTGTGCAAAAATCTGGTCTATTGTAATACATCATGTATGAAGTTTTTATATTTCATAGTATTAAATATTTCAATTTGCAGTGTTATGGAAGAAAAGAAATATCAAGTCCCCATAAAATAAATGATTTCAAACATCATCGTTATATAAATCATTTTCATTCATTGTAAATAAAACAGATAGTTGCATAGTTTTATTTCTGATAAATAAAGGTGATAATAAAGTGATCCTTTGTGTTTATTCTTTTAATTATACACTCATTTTATTTCCCTATTGCTTTCTTTTACAAAATCATAAAAAAAAATAATTTGTTTAAGTTGTTCCCGAACTGAACATGCTGAACATTACAGAAACTTTACAGATTATATGCATCTGCTAGCCTAACTCTGTAATTCCTATGCAAACATTGTTTACTTAACCATTTATATGACACGTGAAAACATATCACATTATTAAATATAAAATTTAGCATTCATAAATGCATGTTGACTGCTTTTAAAACCATAAATAGAAATATAACAAAATGTGGAAACATTTATTTATCAACTTTGATCATTCTGGAATTCTCTATTTATATAAATTAAATAACAACAAAATATTACATTTTGGATAATTTTTGTAACACCAAATGTTTTGAAATAAATAACTGATGTTTTATATTAACAAATTTCATTCAAGATAATCATAATGAGATCTAAGGAAAATAAAATATATATATATATATATGTTGACACAGTCATGGTCACTATTTAAAGGTTATTTTTAAAGCATTTTATTATTCATGCAGTAACATACTTGCCTTGTATCACTTTGAAATTGATATTTAACAGAAAGGAATACTGAAATAAATCTATTTAAGAAATCATTAAATGGAATTGTGTGGACAAATGCAAAAATCTGTTAAGTTCAAAGAGAATTATTATAATCATATGATCATGATGATTATGTGAGTTTTATATAAAACTGGAATTTCCAAATAAATAAAATTAATCATCCTCAATTCACTGTTTAAATAGAACCTAAATAATGTAAAATTTCTATATTTATCATGAAACAAAAATAATAACAGAGTTATTCCTGAAAAGATAAAGAGGATTTATCTATATGTTGTGATAATTCCTTTAAACAGTAATTAGATGTTCCTCTTTCAAAATTTGGTTACAATATTAAACACTTTTATCACATTCTATGAATCATAGTGTATATATATAAATCATTTATTTTTCATTTTTGGGGTAGTTTTATACTTCTTTCCTTCCATAACAACTGTTCTTAATGAAACATGGTGTTACAGGCTCAGAGCTTTCGCATAAGAATGAATCTATTATCCATTACAACATGTTTTCTTTTTGTTTCAGAGTAAATTTTAATTCTTCAATTTTGAAATTGTTCCTGAACACTTTTATGCAGCCTTTGCCAATCGGTCAAAATATCACTTGTGCTTAATGGTCCTGAGTTTTGTTTAAAGTAGTGGAAATTTTCTTCCATATTATTTTTTCTGACAATGGTTTTAGAGGTATCTCAGTACCACAAGTCTCCTTAAAACCAGAACACAAAGTCAGTTCTTCAGATTTTCTGTAATTTTCTGTCCTCCTGACGATTTGATTGGATAAGAACTGTCAACAAGTTTATCACATTCATCTTTGTTTTGACAGTCTGTATTCACATCTATATCACAGGTAAAATGCATTGTTGAAGCACATTTAGTGGCAGCAGCCGGTTTTCCACAGTCATTTTGTTATCACAGCTTGTATCCACATCCAGATCACTGGTAAAATACATTGTTGGAGCACATCTGGTGGCAGTGGCTGGTTTTCCACAAAGCCTCTCTTTAATACGTTTTGAAGTCCTCTTGGATTGCTTCAAATATAAAAAGTCTCAGATATAATAAATTAAGTACAGTAAAACATACTAAAGGAATAACATTGATTTCATAAAAATATGAGAAAATATTGTAGATATGCAATAATGGAGCTTAAACTAATATGTAGGCGCTGTTCTATTATTGCACACCAAATGTTGACCTTCAAATGTCTATTGGTTTAATCTGAACTTGAGTTGATGTCTTACAGATGTATACCCCACATGTACTAGGCTCCTAGAAACATATGTCTTTGACACTTTAAAATCAATACCAAATTTAAAACAGGTAGATATGGTATTATTGCCAATGGCTGTCTACTGTAGTTCAAACGAAGCATAATCAAGCAACTGTAGGCCAGCCTTAGGTTTATTTTCACACTTTTTAACATTGTTTTGCCTTTGAACAATAATATTTTTTTATTTAAAACTGCCTTTTAAATTTGTTTCACGCTTCCTTCATTTTGCTTGTATACATTAGATAGAAATAAATATTTCATTAACATACCTTTTCCTTTTAACTGTGAGAGTTTGTTTAAACTGACTAAGTTTTTGTAGTCTAAGTGGAACCTCTGTAAAGTATAAAATTGTTAAGATACAGAAATTATAAGCTATCTAATTGTAAAGCAATGTCATATTCCACACCCCAAGGGTCTTCTTTCAAGCAGCAATAAAACCCTTTTTAAATAAATTAATTTTCAATTTTGTTAATTCTTCAGTTTTGATTTTGTTCCTGAACACTTTTATGCAGCTTTGCAAATCAGTAAAAATATCACTTGTGCTTATCGGTCCTGAGTTTTTTAAAGTAGTGTTTTGTTAAAAAACCTGTCAGAAGAGGGACGTTAAATCCAACGATCTCTACATTGCGAACCTTTGCCAAAGTGAGGTGTCCGTTTAGCTATGCTGGATGTACAAGTTCTCAGCCACATCCGGTCGGAATTGGGACATTTAATCTGATGATCTCTGCACATTAAAGCCCTTGCAACAAATGTTTCAGGGTTCGTATTATGTGGCATATTGCAAGTCAAAATTTCTGTCCCTATCCAATATATCCTCATTTACCAGAGGCAGTCCAAATTTCCTCGATCTTTGTCCTAGACGACCTCCATTACAGAACCTACATATTGTATTTATGGTAAAATTTGTTCTCGTCCTAAACATGCATGAAAATTTGCCACTAGACATTTGAGCCACCAACAATCAATCATATTTCCAATAAAATATGATACTTTTTCTACTTATTTTGATTATCATCATAGGTTTTAAAATTTACCTCACTCATTAAAAGACCTGACCAAAACTCTATGAGTATAAGATTGATTAATTGATTGATTTATTGGTGTTTAACGTCACTGCCATAGCCGTCAGTTTTACTGGTAGACAAAACGGAGAGAACTACTGCCTTCGGTCGGAAAACTGATATTCATACAGAAGTCGGGATAAGATGTAAGGTTTTCACAATGTTAACGTTTTGCAATTACTGGACATGTAATACTGAAGAAATAATTCTATAAACTTTGGTTGATTAACATGATTAAGAGCTCGATTTATTGAATAAACAACTGTATATTGTTGAAGACAATATGCATAAAGACAGGATGCTAAACTGTATGTAAATTTCATTTTATGTGTTGATAGAATGTATTCTTGACATATAAATCAAACAAGAATGTGTCCATAGTACACGGATGCCCCAATCGCACTATCATTTTCTATGTTCAGTGGACTGTGAAATTGGGTAAAACTCTAATTTGACATTAAAATTAGAAAGATCATACCATAAGGAATATGTGCACTAAATTTCATGTTCATAGGACTTAAAACTTCATCAAAACAACCTTGACCAAAAACTTTAACCTGAAGCAGGACAGACGGACGACGGACGAACAGTCGAATGGAGGAACGGACACACAGACCAGAAAACATAATGCCCATAAATGGGGCATAAAAACATTTATTCATATTAACTTTTTATGACTTTTGTAGATTAAACCATAAAATCAACTTTTCTAGTTTTGAAACCTACATTTCCTATCGAATTCCTTTTTCTGGCATCAATCTAGTCTTCATGCAGTTATATTAAAATCAAACTTCTCACTTACTATCGTTTATTTATATGTCACACGGGAGCTCTGACGGGACAAAATCTGGAGCACTGAGAGGTTTGATTTTAATCAGACTGGTCTTCATGATAAACTTTGCAGCCACAAGCCAAACACTTAACTTTTTAGAAAAAATATATATGGTGGAAATTCTTAGTCCTGATAGAAATTTAACATGTTTGGGTTGTTGGACAAGTGTGGTCAAGTGTACATATGAAGACTATCACATGTATCATTCAATGAACCATCACCTAAGAATGTAAATCACCCCATCAACAACCTGGCTGGTCTCTTTAAGAGCTTACCTGCAACAACTGCTCCAGCCCAAAGGCATTTTTAAATCGACAATGTGTACATATCTCCTTACGGAAATAAATGGTACAGTTAGACTGAGCATCACACTTGAGGATTGATCTGTGCTGTACAGTAGCAACTATGAAAGTACGGCAACTACAATAAAATATTAAAAAAATTTATAATGAAATAAAATGACTGTTTGAGACCAAAAAAAGTATATAATTTCTCTCTTGCAATTGATGTACTATTTATTCTTTTTTTAATTATCTAGAGACATTATATTTAAACAACTTCCATATTTCAATTTGTGTATAAAATTCTCTATACCAAACATGAAATAAATAAATTAAAACAAAATTTGACAAGCATTTCCATTATGAACAAGATCAATATCATGACTATTGTGTTTGGACCTGCATCACTGCATGTCATTGATTGAGGGTGCATGTATACAGCTGTTCATTTCCTTTCAATGAAGGCAATCAAACTGCAACGAAAATTTTCTTAAGTGCTGCATTACAAATTAAACTATGGGGCAAAAGGAAGTGGCTGCACGTCAGATTATATAAAATTGCATACACCCTACTACTCATCATAACTAAGCTGCAGATCAATATTAAAATCATTCCTTTCAATAGAAGCCAAAAAATAATTGACTAAAGTTTTCTATCTTTATTAAAGGACTTTCGCTGTTTATATTGTCCTTTAATGATAATAAAACATACCTATAGCACACCATTATACCAAAGTACATGCCAACAGCCTGGTCTCCACACACAATACAAGGACAAACCGACTGATGGTCATGTTTAGCAGGCTTACAGTTTAATTTTCTGGTACCCTTGTATTCAAACTCTCCATTAATGTAATGTTTCACAAAGACAGATATTTTCATGAATTTCATTTCCACTTAATTTATCTTTTAAAATATTTCATCGTCACTTGATTTTTCCTTTTTCCATCTTCACTTTCATTTGATTCCTCTTCACTTGAATAATTGTCTTTTACTTCAACTTTTGCATTTAGTTCACTTATATGTTTTTATTTCTTCGTAATTTATGCCTGATGCTAAGCTCATCAGGATGTGATTGTAAATCAAAGTTGACCTTATTTTGTCCTAATTTCTGTAAAATATAGAGTACATAAAATTAACAGTGAAATATTTAAAATATGAGCTGCGTCAGATAGAAATCGACCTAATGCAAGTGCACGTATACATGTACATGTATAAGACTTTGATCGGTTTTGGAACATTAAAAGATGAATTTTGGTCTGTTTTGTACGGTTCTTATAACAACTTAATTTTCCAACAGTTACAGACTTTCCTAGAGATTTTTCAATTCAAAATAGGTTAACAGATGTATTGATATTCATTTGCTTAAGGTCGATTTCTATCCGACACAGCTCATATATTATGTATATTATTATATTACTATTCGTTGGATACCAATTTTCATGGTTTTCGTGGGTATGGTGAACCACTTATTAAAATGTTCAACAATTACAAATTTACCATAAGGTTGTATGCAAGATATGGCAAACCACGAAATCATATATGCACGAAAAGGCAAGTTTTCTTCAATCCATGAAAATTGGTACCCAGGAAAATAAATGAATCCACAGTATTATTTACTGAAATGGAGCTTCTTCTTTGTTATGGTCAACTTAAGAAAACATGTTGTTGGAATGCACGACTGACATTAATTGTATACAAACAGATAAATTGTGTTTATATGTAGTTAGTGATAAATAAAATGAATATTAAACTTTTACATACACATTTTGATTTAGAGTCGTTACTTAACACTGGAGAGAACAGACAAAGCTAGCTGATCTCTGAAGCTGTCAACAGAAGTGGTCATTTATGACAATTTTCTTGTGTTTATTCCCTGTAAATTATGTTGTCATGTGCAAACAGTTTAAGCTCGCCTAGACTATGGGAGGTCATGGGTTCTTTGAATCTGGTATTTGCTTTTCTCTACTAAGCAAGAGGCATTAAGGACTGGTGGGCTCAGAGTCAGAATAATGTGTACATGTAAGGTGACGTCTTCCTGTCGACTATAACCTGGTGAACTATGGTGACCTATAGTTGTTAATTTCTGTGTCATTTGGTCTCTTGTGAAGAGTTGTCTCATTAGCAATCATACCACGTCTACTTTTTATATAACACGTTAAAAATCAGTGTGTTGGTCTATTTCAAAGCAGGGTAAATATTCATATTACATAAAAATCCTATGCAAGAGAGGAGGTACTGTCTGTTAGCAAATTTTAGTCTGTGCTTACAAGAAGCTTAGATTTCACAATGCTTTTAAAATGTTTTGCTGACTTTATATCAATATTGATAATATAATTATTTTACCAAAAAAATCCTTTGCAAGCAAGGAAGTGATGTCTGCTGGCAAACTTTAATCTGAGTTTACAAATTGCTTAGATTTTTCAATGCTGTTAAAACGTTTTGCTGACTTATAAAAGAGTTATCTCTCTTCAGTGTCATCCACTGCCTTAAAATACTTACTATTTTTAATGTATATACCAGACTTACCTCTTCAACCCTGGCTGGATAATTTGAATATTTGGGCTGCCTTTTGAACTTTCAACACATACAGAAAATATTCCTTCTTGAATGTTTCTACTGTCTAAGGAATCTGAACATTCTGAGACGATCTATTCTTCTGTAAACCATTCAGGGATTAGTGTTGTTAGAATTATTTTGAGAAGGCCCTGTGTTGATTTATTGGCTTGTAAAATACTTTGTAACGTTTTCCTGCTCTGTGTTCTGTTTCCAATACTAGTATTGACTTTTAATAAACTTTTAAGACCCACGCTGGAATTTAGCGCTTTGCATGGTTGAATGAATTCCAATTTTGACTGATATGGTTTATTGATTTCCATCTTTTCTGTAAAATAAAATTCAATACAATGTAGGTCTTTTAATATAGCATTGATAACAAGAGTGCACATGCAGATATGTCTTGCCTGCTATACTGATCATTGATGTTATGTTGATAGTTAATGTGGCTGCGGATCACTATCCCTATGTTGAACTTTAGTTGCAGGTTCAACAAAATAGTTTCACACTGATCAATGTAGCGGTTTACTCTTGAATATTTGATTTTTTATCTACAAAGACAAGAGCACTATATATGCCTTTATTGCATTTTTTATTGATTTGTATTCAATAAAGTACATTGTCCAAGTTTCCAGCAAATACACAACAACATTATTATAAGATGCTGTGATCACAATTCCATACCTTTTTTCTTTTGGGATTATCCTAATAGACCTCAAGGCTTAGACAACCTTATTTCTAAAGCCATTCCTCAAATTTTCCAGTAGGCGCAAGAACACAGTTATTTCCTAGTGCATTTCTTTTAGACAATAATTGAAAATTAAAAATCCCACCTGCAGTTTCTCAATAATATTTTTACAGTGTGTTGTACTACTTTTGGGACTTTGTCTTTACACTAAATCCATTGGATGTTGGATGTGTACTGATTGATAATTTAGTCTTAGATGCATGATTTTTTTATTAGTTGTTACTGGCTTTGAACTAGCTGTCAGTAACTGTAGTACTGCAGATCTGTATTTGGTGTCTTTTGTTGTTGGGATATACAAGTACCCGCCACGTCCACTCTGTTTTTGTTAGATGTATTTCTATTTGTATCCATCTGATGAGTTAAGCCTTTTCAATGATTTTTATAGTTCGTTCTCACGTTGTACTGTTTCACCACTGTCCCAGGTTAGGGAGGTTGGGATCCCACTAACATGTTTAACCCCACCACATTCTGTATGTATGTGCCTGTCCCAAGTCAGGAGCCTGTAATTCAGTGGTTGTCATTTGTTGATGTGTTACATATTTTTTTTCGTTCATTTTTTAACATAAATTCTGCTGTTAGTTTTTTCGTTTGAATTATTTTACATTTGTCATTTCGGGCCTTTTATAGCTGACTATGTGGTATGGGCTTTACTCATTGTTGAAGGGCGTACAATGACCTATAGTTGTTAATTTCTGTGTTATTTGGTCTCTTGTGGAGAGATGTCTCATTGGCAATTATACCACATCTTCTTTTTATATTCATCAGCTCTAACTCAAAATATGGACAATTTTATGTAAAGCGGGTCTTAAATTCTTTTGACAGCTTCAAACATACTAATTTTAGTCTTTTCAGCTGGACCAAATCACTCGTCTTTACTTTAAAATTCATGACCCCAATTTATTACAGTGTAATTTCATCTCCTACTTCATATTTGAGGCATAAAACATGAAGAAATAAATTTGGAAGGTGTTTTCCAAAATTACAACTAATACACTGTCCACATGTACAGTAGGGATTATATTTGTAGACAACGAAAATCGAAGGGCGATAACTGTGTTCCTGGTCCAGTAAAAGTAAAATAACAAAATACAGAACTCGGAGGAAAATTCAAAACAAAAGTCCCTAAGCAAATGGCTAAATCAAAAGCTCAAACACATTAAACAAATGGATAACAACTACCATAATTAATTTTGTACAGGCATTTTCTTATGTAGAAAATGGTGGATTAACATGACTAAACCTGGTTTTATAGCTAGCTAAACCTCTCACTTGTAAAACAGCAGAAATCAAACCTTACTAACCTCACTATTCATGTTATCGGCAAGTTTTTCTTTTGGGTCTTCTGCTCGTCTTGTTTGCCTAAATTCATAAAATACATATACTGTAGATTCATTTATTTTCCTGGATAGTGTTAATATTTTTATATGGATATTTGATTTCATGGTTTGGAAAAGTCTGCATACAAGCCTATACAAAATTATAGGTCACTGAACATATCTATATGTGGTTCACCTTTACCCATCAAATCAATTCACTCACAAACAAATAAAAGTCCGAAGGACTTTTATGATATGTTTGTGAGTGACTTGGTCCAGTTTATACACCAATAAATTCCTTTCAAAAGGCGTTTAATCCTTATAATTCTTTAAAATTGGTGATAAGGAATTTATTTTTCCACATTCGTAACCTCTATCACACGTAAATTGTATATATGTGTCATCGAATTGGCCTGGCGCATGAATATATTTGTTTGTTAACGCAAGAATATGTACTCCATGAAATTTGCTATATGATAAAAAATAAACTAAAAAATATCTTATTATCATTCAAATGAATGTTTTGTGTTTTATTATATATAACTATTAAAAACAAAGTGAAAATAAATATTTTCAACGTCGAACGGATTGAGTTATTATCACCTCCATCTTGTTTACATTGGTTACAAAAAGTAGTTCGGTCAATGTCGTCTATCGAAAAATAAAACGTCAAGATCCACTACCGGAAGTCCTCTTGACCAATCATATAAATGTATTCCTAATATGCTAATCATATAAGAATTATTGAACAATAAGGAACTCACAGTAGAAAACGTAGAGAAGAACCCTTTAAGAAATAAGGAAGATAATGATTTAAATCAGAGTAGTCAGTTCTTAAATAATTACAAGTGTTCAAGAGAACCTCTATGTTATTTAAAAGCTTAGAATACATTTATAAAATGGCTTATTCAAAATCAATTAAGGATTCGTAAAGAGTTATGTCCCTCAATTTTTTCTCATTTCTATATACAAGGCAGGCATGGGGTAATGCAAATTTGTAATTGTAATGCATGGTAATGAATTACATTTTCCAAGTAATTGCATGTAATGTGTAATGCAGCAATTTTGCATTACATGTAATTGTAATTTAATGCATTACTTTAGCAAAAGTTGTGTAATTTCATGCATTACATTGCATTACATGCATTACTTTTTCAAATACTATATATCTTTAACAGATTGTTGGGAGATTTAACAAAACTAAGAAAATAATCATTTGAATATTAATTTTCTATTTTTATTTATTTTTCACATTTGGAATAACACAACACTATATATCAGATTTAGTTCTTTTAGTTATTTCATTTTATTTCATACATTTTCCTTAAAACTAGAGTGATATTTGAAAGGCATTACTGTAAAGAGTTCCATTGTTGTCAAAAGATCAATTAATACCTTGTCATGATTAATAAATAACAGATAATTGAACATTGTCATAAAACACTAATTAGTTTATTTTACAATTAATCTTTTCACCATTTTGACACTTGGTCATAGATTATAAGCTCTATCATGTCTATGTTTATAAAGAAATTCTGAGTAAATACTTTGATTGAAATAAAACAAAAAAAACATTGAATGACTTTTTGTATATTTAGAAAAGTATAGTTAACATCAAGTTAAAATAAGTATCAAACTTCATCTCTGTAATTTCTTTTTAGTGAAAATGAGAGATGTATATCTTGAAACATTAAAACCAAAGATAGAAGAGCTATCAACTTTGATAGGTTTTGTGAAACAGTCAGATAGTCAGAAATATCATTTGAAAGTTCAGGCCTGATAGAGTGTGCATGAAGGAAAACCCTTCAAACCCTTAATGTGCATGAAATCTTTCAAACCCATTATGATGTTAAAATGTAATAGTCATATTGAATAGACTTCTAACAAGTCTGACTAAATTCAATACAGTTGATGAATATGCTAGAATCTTTTGTGACCATGTTATTTTTAAAAATGTTTAAATTTTCTTTTCACTTAATAAACAAATTTACAAAATGTAATGTGTAATTCAATGCATTTCTTTGCAAAAGTAATTGTAATTTAATGCATTACTTTGATAAAAGCATGTAATCATAATTTAATGCATGGTTTTGTCAAAGTAATTGTAATATAATGCATTACATTGCAATGTTATTCGCCCATGCATGATACAAGGCAATACATGTAATACCAGTATTCAGCACTTCATCCATAGTTTTATGGTGTTCATTTTCCTAATCTGTTTTCAGTGCAATTAAAAATAAAAAACTTGCAAGTGTTACTTGTCCTTCACTCATATTCATATAGCCCTGCAACTCTATTTGTATCCAACGAATGAGTTAAGCCTTATTCAAACTGATTTTATAGTTTTTTCTTATATTGTACTGTTACACCACTGTTCCAGGCTATGGGAGGTTGAGCACTCACAAACTTGTTTAACCTGCCACATTCTTTATGTGCATGTCCCAAACCTGTAGTTCCATGGTTGTCATTGGTTCTTTTGTTTTCATGAATTGTTTTGTTATAAATTAGGCCGTTAGTTTTCTCAATTGAATTGTTTTATATTTTCATGTACGAGCCTTTTATAGCTGACTATACCGTATGGGTTTTCTCATTGTTGAAGGTGGAGCAGTTGCCTATAACATGTATAATGGCTGACATCTACTTTATTTCAACTTTGGTGGATAGTTGTCTCATTGGCAATCATACTACATCTCCTTATTTTATACTGCTAATCTTTTCTTACCTTTTTGCAACTGTTATGAATAAATATAACAGTGTACCACTTATGTCAAAGGAAGATATTGTATTTATATATCAGGTGAAGAACAGCTATAAAAACCAGTATGTTTTTTCCAATGGTTTCGTGTAAACACTTTTAACTACATTCTTGCTTTTTCTAGTCATTAAGGTACTATTTGTTTGCACCTGTCCCAAGTCAGAAACCCGATGTTCACTGGTTGTTGTTTGTTGATGTGGTTCATAAGTGTTTCTCATTTTTGTATAGATTATACCGTTGGTTTTCCTGTTTGAATGGTGTTTGAAGACCGTGCTTTGACATATAACGGTTTACTTTTACAAATTGTGACTAGGATGGAGAGTTGTCTAACTGGCACTTATACCACATTTTCTTATATCTACAAATCATTGACATTAAGCCTCATATATTTTCAATTTTCACTTAATCAATACAATTAAAATTTAAAAAAAACTTGAATGGACCTCTTTAAGGCAGGGCTCTGAAAGGCCTGAGCCTGTAAGGCCATGTAAATATATACCAATCTCTCTGTAGGGTATAAAGTCCAACATATATGTAGATTTCTTTGGTTGGTAATAATCCCTTTTCTAAGTCTGCTTTAATTCTTTTCAGCAGGAATGGTTGTAGAATCTAAATTTTCAAATAAAGACAAAATTTTATTTTTCAAAGATGATTGATTGATTGATTGATATTTAATGCCACTCTCAGCACTATTGTGTTATTTCTTGGTGGACAGTTTTATTGGTGGAGGAAGCTGGAGTGTCTGGAGAGAACCACTAACCTTCAATAAGAAAATTGACAATACTTAAAAAATAAACTTAATTGGGGTCAAGCACACCTGCCACATGCAGGATTCGAACTCTTCACCTTTGTGTTGACAGGCTAGTGAAACAGTAGTCTAAAATTGAGAATGGAAATGGGGAATGTGTCAAAGAGACCACAACCCGACCACAGAACAGACAACAACAGAAGGTCACCAATAGGTCTTCAATGCAGCGAAATTCCCGCACCCAGAGGCATCCTAAAGCTGGCCCCTAAACAAATATATATACTAGTTCAGTGATAATGGACGTCATACTAAACTCCAAATTATACACAAGAAACTAAAAGTAAAAATAATACAAGACTAACAAAGGCCAGAGGCTCCTGACTTGGGACAGGTGCAAAAATGCGTGGGTTAAACATGTTTATGAGATCTCAACCTCCCCTATACCTCTAGCCAATGTAGAAAAGTAAACATAACAATACGCACATTAAAAGTCAGTTAAAGAGAAGTCCGAGTCCGATGTCAGAAGATGTAACAAAAGAAAATAAACAAAATGACAATAATACATAAATAACAACAGACTACTAGCAGTTAACTGACATGCCAGCTCCAGACCTCAATTAAACTGATTGAAAGATTATGTCTTCATCATATGAATATCAGGCACAATCCCTCCCGTTAGGGTTTAGTATCATACCATCATAAAATATATGAGAAGAGCATAATCCGTGTCATGCCAACAACTGGTTTTAAATAAATGTGTTTAGTTCGATGCAAAGACCCTATAAGTGAATCAATATTAAAGCCAAAATATGCAATCTTTAATGACCTGACAACAGTATCGTAACTATTACCCTTCTTAATAAGTCTATTTAAAGGTTTTGTTAGCTTCTGAGGTGAATACTGACATTTTAGTGCTTTATAAAGAATATTACCATAAAAGATTGGATGTGAAATACCTGAACGTATAAGAAGTCTGCATGTTGAGCTATATTTACGACTGATATCCTTGTACCGATGATAAAATTTAGTAAATGTTTTGACTAGTTTGTGATATCGAAAACCCTGGTGTAATAATTTTCAGTAATACATAAATTTCTTTCGTTAAAATCTGAAACGTTGTTACATACACGAGCGAATCGTACAAGTTGAGATATATAAACACCGTAAGATGGTGACAAGGGCGTCACCATCTAAAAATGGATAATTACCGATAGGAAATGAAAAATCATCTCTTTTATCATAAATTTTTGTATTAAGCTTTCCGTTAATGATATAGATATCAAGATCGAGGAAAGGGCAGTGGTCATTGTTAGTATTAGCTTTATTTAAAGTAAGTTCAACAGGATAAATTTCTTTAGTATACATACTGAAGTCGTCATTATTGAGAGCCAATATATCATCCAAATATCTAAAAGTATTATTAAATTTTGTTTCAGATGTTGTTTCGATGGGTCTTTGCTGATTTTAGTCATAAATTGTAACTCATAGCAATACAAAACAAGTCCATAATAAGTGGTGCACAGTTAGTCCCCATTGGAATTCCGATAACCTGACGATATCGGAATCTCCAAAGTAGACCACTCAGCCACAAAGATCCCCTTTTTTTAATAAATAAGATTGTAGTGATTTTCATTGAAATTTATTTTAGACTCTGTTGACAGTTCACAAAGATATTTATCCTTAAAGTAAGAAGGTACAGGAAATAAACCCAACCTTTGACACTTTATCATAAAGGGGCCTCTGTGGCCGAGTGGTCTAAGTAGTTACTACTGTAATCACTAGCCAGTCAACACACAGTTGTGAGTTCGAACCCGCTCGTGCAGGTGCACTCGACTCAATCTTAATTGACTAGGATTGTCAGTTTTCCTATCGAAGGTCGTGGTTTTCTCCGGGCACTCTGGCTTCCTCCACCAATAAAACTGACCGCCACGAAATAGCCCAAAAGCTGTGCTTAAAGTGGCTTTAAAACACTAAAAATCAAATCAAATCTTTATCATAAATGTACAAGTAATTATAATCCCTAAATAATAATTGTAGTTGAAAATGCATGTGAAACAAACTATAATAATAAATTCTTTTAATATTTTTTTGCCAATATCATCAATGACAAAAATAATTAAAAATACTTACATTATGTAAACAATTCACAAGTTCTTTGTCACATAATTGATTAGGTGATCTGAGGATGATGTCCTGTAAAATAAATATCTTCCAACTGTATAATTGGCATGATAATGTACATGACTGGGAACTGTGAATTCAGAATTTGGAGAAAAACATGCAAATTGACAAAAATAAAAAACTCACGTTTACAATTTCATTAGTATTGCTTGTATTTGGCATTTCTTGAAATTACAATAAATAATCTATAATTGGTTTTATGCAAAAATTTCTTAAAAGATAGATGAAAGATACCAAAGGGTCATTCAAACTCATAAGTTGAAACTAAATTGACAAAGCCATGGCTAAAAAGAAAAGACCAACAGATAAACAACAGTACACAAAACACAACATAGAAAACTAAACACAGCCTCGAAAAGGGTTTTCATTAAAAGTATAACAAACAAAAAGTCATTCAGTAAAATTAAATTTGGCTAAATTCAAAAGTTCATAATGAAAACTTTTTAGCTCCCATAGAAATAACACAACGAATGCACTTGCCAAGAAGGAAAAGTGGTGTTTGAAAATTAATTTTGTAACCAGCTTTTTAATTTTCAAAGAAGAAAATAATGGTTTTATAAAACTTTTAGTTTATTATTAATTCAATCACAATTTATAAAAATAAATCTTGTATGGCATTACAAGAGTAATGTAATCAAATAATTAAGAATAAATACAAAATATTACATTTGTGGTATCAGGCAACAGGATGTTTTGCAAGGCCAATAACTTCTGTAAGTCATTCTGTGGCTGGATTCAGTCAGTAACAGTTTATTTGATGTCTTCATGCTCTGGATAATCTCTGAAATCTGAAATAGAAAAATTTAAGTCATTCTTTTATCTGTTTTACCACGTTTACTGTAAATTCAGAAATTTGTGTATGCATTTATACATCGATATTGCAATGTTTTAATAATGAACAAAATGTAAGATTTTACAGTGCCATTTAAAGAAATGTTACATACAAATAATGCATTAAAATCTAAAATGAAATCTTGAACAAATTATTCTGTCTCAATTTTTCAATACTTAAAACATTGGAAAATTTGCTGATTTTTTCTAACAGAATATGATTTAATAAAGCACAATGAAAAATTGTGAATAATAACTTGAATTCACACACAATTTTGTGTGGAGTTCGAGCTGCTTAATACATTTGTGTCTAAAATTACAATTTAAAATTTATACAGCATCAATTTGATTGTGAGAAGCAAAATAAATCTAAATAAAATGCTTCTCTGAGCGCAGCTGGATACGACCGCAGAGGTCCAACCAGGGCTTCAAAACGGTTGTATTTTCCGGACATGACCGATAAATTACAAATATGACTTGTTGTGCCAAATCTGAAACGGACATTTATCGTGGGTTTGCCATTTAACATAATTCAGAAAAGATGAAGTTTTGCGATCTTTTGACCCGACAGTTTGCCTTACACAGCCACATTTCCGGTCATAAAAGTGACATGGTGAATAAGTACTATCAAAACAAACCCTACTTTAATACCCTCTCATTACAATCAAGGGTAATTAGTTGTCATACAGTTGAAATTTACCTGTTCAGGTAACAGGTAAACTAATATGTACCGGACATTGATCGGTCTATTTGAAGTTATTTTCATAAATTTCAGCGGTTTGCATCTAATTAATTTAATCAAAAGATTTAAATGATCAAAAATTTGCATCTAAATATGAGCAAATATGATTTAATAAAAATTTTTAAAAGGTACATAGTTATGAAGGTTTTAAGCGAAAAAATCATCAGGACCACGTTGTTTGAACAAAGTACAAGCGTGCGCGTATGCGCAGTTGTGATATCTAATTATGCATCGAATTCTTCAAAATACTTAAATTATCATTGATACCTTTATCTAACGTTCATTTCAAGTTTTTCTTGAAGAAATAACGTTGGATTGTGCTTTGCAAACGATACGGATTTTTCGTATCCATCTCTGGTCCGTGTTTTACCATTATAAAGTCAACATCCGGTATGAGAAAATGTAGCTTCAAAACAAAAGTAAAGATTTTGTCAACGTAATTTTGCACAAATAAGGATTCTAAGGCAGATATAAATACGCTAATGTTGCATACTTGAATGATGCACTGTCAGTTTAACAGTTTACGTCAGTACATTGAATTTGTATCAAAAGTCAAGTTTAATATCGTTTTATGTCAATCATTCATTATTTATATGATGCCGAACTGATTAGCATGAATGCCTTTTGATATGTAGTCTTAAGGGATCAAAATCGACAAAAATGTCCGCTGGCACAAATATTTTTGAAGCCCTGGGTCCAACCCTGAACAGTTGGGGCAAAATGGACACAATATTCGCTTGATACAGATCTGAGTTTGGATTGTAATTAAATATTTGACACATAATAGGTTTCTGACACAGAATAACTGTAGTAAAAGAACTTAAAATTGGTTATATGATTTGAATTTATATCAAATTTTTGCTGTTGCGAATTGACCCCAAAAAAAAAGTTACCCCTTTTCGTTTGCTTTTGTGCAATACACTATGCTGTTGTGTATTGACCCCCAATTAATATTCCTTTAATAGTAACTTCTAAAACAAATTGACAGCTAATCACATCAAGACAATACAACATTTCTTTATACATAATTTAAAGAAGTGTAAGGAGGTAAATCCAAACGTACATAACATTGTACTTTAAATGTGTTTGGATTACCTCCCTTACACTGCTTTTAAATTGTCCATTAACCAGAAACCCTTGTTTTCCCCTTTTTGCCCCTAATTCCTAAACGGTTTGTGCCATAACAAGACAAAGTCAATCCTATCCATCCCTTTGTGGTATGGAAACTTGTGGTATAATTTCAGAGAGATTCATACACCGTTCCACAAGTTATTGTCTGGAAACTAGAAAAATGCTTATTTGGGCCCTTTTTGGCCCCTAATTCCTAAACTGTTAAGACCATAACCCCCAAAATCAATCCCAACCTTCCTTTTGTGGTTATAAACCTTGTGTTTAAATTTCATAGATTTCTTTTTACTTTAAGTTATTGTCCGAAACCAAACGTCTTCGGACTACGACGACGACAACGTGATACCAATATACGACCGCAAATTTTTTGCGGTCCTATAAAAACCCTACTATAAAAGCCCTTACTTGTGTCTTTTCTTTAATGATGGTCTGGACTTCATCTACAATTAAATATCTCCAATTAATTTCTTTGAAGGCGTTAGGTTCTTGAAAACACGTTTCATAACTAGTAATACAAACATCCCAGCCATCATCCTTCAATATGTCTTTTGCTGGTCCCTGTTAATAACAACAACAAAATAAACAAATCATAACACTAAAACACAACAAATGCACATCCATACTACATCTCCTTATTTGTATACATGTGTTGTCTGCTGTTTATTTTTGTTTTCCTGTCTTTAGTTTATTTCTTTTTTGTGTGTTTATTTTTGTTTGTATGGTTTTTTCTGTCTGTGTTTTTACTTTTGGTTTTATGACTATTTTGTTTGTGAAATTTTTGGTTTGTGTATTTCATTTTGTTTTTGTGGTTATTTTGTATTTGTGTATTTATATTTTGTTTGTGTGTTTATTTTTTGAATGTGTGTTTATTCTTTTGTTTGTGTATTTACATTTGATTTGTGTTTATTAATGGTTGTATTAATTTTGGGTTTGTGTGCTTTTTTTTTTATGTGTTTTATTTTGTGTGTTCATTTTGTTTTGTGTTTTCAT